>CAUYQG010186884.1:0-15905 GCA_963574415.1 Tarsius wallacei
TAAATTCCAGGTTTTATGGGACACCCAGATAAGGAGTAGTAATAAAAATGTACTATACTTGGGCTTGATTTAATCTAACAATGTAGCTATATAACTTTATCTCACTAAGGAAATGCCACTATATGAGCCACTATAAAGTTACTACAAAAAAGTTTTGTTCTTTTTAAAAAATTTTAAAACAAAAATTATATATATATTTAGTAAGTACAGTATGATGTTTTGATTTATGTAAATATTGCAGAATGATTAAATCAAGCTAATT
This sequence comes from Tarsius wallacei, assembly GCA_963574415.1. Taxonomy (NCBI): domain Eukaryota; kingdom Metazoa; phylum Chordata; class Mammalia; order Primates; family Tarsiidae; genus Tarsius; species Tarsius wallacei. The sequence continues at coordinate 263 of CAUYQG010186884.1, forward strand.
TTGTTCTTAATCATGGCAATTTCTGATATTTTTAGGCATTCTTGTTGAAAGCAATTTTATACAGGGTCATCAAGAACATTCCCCTAGCAAACTGGAGTTATAGAACTGAATTATTAAATGAAGTCAGAATATTTTGTGTTTTACTAAAAAAAAATCTTAACCTCAATTGTTTATGAAAGACTTACCAAGGCTAATCATGTTAGGCACTGATCTAAGTGCTCTACAGGCATTTATTAATTTAAACTTCACAACAATCCTATGATATAGGTAATATTATTACTACCATTTTACAAATGAGGAAACTGAAGCCCCAAAAGTTAAGAAATTTGCTCCAGAGTTATGCCCTTTGCAATTCTGCCTAAATTCCAAGGTGGGGCACAGTACCATAAGAACACAAAGAAAGGAGTGTCCAATTTCACTTGGAGAATTGGACACTCCTTATAGTGGTAACATTTGTGTTAGGTTAAAAAATAAATGTGCAAGCAGAAGCCTTTATGTTGTGTGAGGATGTGCCACGTACAAAATGCAAATTAATTTGTAAATTTAAAAAAGAACAAATTTTGGATGGCTGAGATAGGGTACATAGGTATGGCAGATGGATTAGTCAGGAACATATTTTTAAAGGACCATGAAATCATTTGAATTTTATTTTATGGGCTTTGAAAATTTATTCAAAGTTCTTAAGTATATGAATGACCCAGTCAGTTTTATACATTAGAAAAATTAAATATGATAGCATAGAAGGGGATGAGAGTCAGGCAGACCACATAGAAGACTCCTGCGATAGTTCAGGGAAGAAAGTGTGTATACCTAGGGTACCAAAAACGTAGAAACATTTTAAGAGATGTTTTCTATGTATTACTTTTCAAAGTACTTTTCAAAAGTGTCTGGACACTGAAGGTAACCACTTTAAGCACCTCTTGTAATTGCAGAATTCAAACGGTATATATTGGCATTACAATTTTAATAGTTTTTCTTCCTATCTTAAAATGTGCATACATTTTTTGGCACCCTCTGTATATATCACATGCTAAATTTTCTGAATAGCAACTTCTTACCTTTACCTTCATGTTTTTCATGTACCTAACACATCTTACCTTTTTCTTCATGGCTGTATTTGGTAGCACCCACCTGCAGATATAAACCAAAAGACAGAGTTTCCATGATCCAATCGCCTTAGGAATTGAAATTAAAGAAATATAAATAAACGTGGAGATGTAAAAGAGCATGTTTACTACCACAGCTGAGTACAGCTGTGTGTGGGACCTCAGTTGAGTAGAGGGGCCCCCATTTTCCTAAAGTATAAACTGAGTATACGTTCCCTATCCCCTAATTAAGAGGTCAGGAGATAGCTCCCAGGATGCTTTCTTTAGGAATACAAATAAGCATTAAAACTCAAGATTCGATTTTTCACCATCTTAAACTAATTAAAGCAAAGACATACTGGTGCTCTAATGAATCAAACAATATTTTCATATTTGAATATCCTATATTTTTTTTAAAAATCAACTTCCTATTTTTTAAAATCTGGAAGTATCTTTTTAGTCCTTCAGCTGTCCTTTCAAGCCCTATTTCAGTCATCACAGGCACAAAGTACACATAGTACACGTCTCAAATTCAGGTACAAATTGGCACGGAAAGCACTCTGGAGCCCCTGGTCTGATCTGGAAATGCCAATCCTTTTCCTAGTCTTCCTAATCCCCAACATGGTGATATAAAATCTCCTTTACTGATAATTCAAAGTAAGTCAGAACTGTCTCCTCAATTAGAACACCCCACACCACCACCACCAGGAATATCAGCCCTATCCCCAGGATGGTTTCTGCCCAGTCAGCACCAGTTCACTTTCCAGTTTATGTTATCGTCAAAAGCATGTTACCAATCAACCTTACTGGTAAATCGAAGCAATTTATCACTGGGGGGCTGGGGGGAGGTGTTCTAATTCACAATTATCTCTTCAATTAGAACACCCCCCTTCCAGGTTTGACATAATACCCTTCACCCACCCAAGCGATCCTTCCGGTTCCCCTAGTGGAGGATCCATTCTCGGCCCCAGATTTTCTTTCTCCATCTTTTTCTCAGAGTCAGATTCTTCCATTGTGCAACAAGTCCTTTCCAGTCCCTTCTAAATCCGCAGTACTCGGTTTTCTTTCTAATTTTCTTTTCTTTTTTTCTTTCTTTCTTTCTTTTTTTTTTTTTTTTTTTGGTTTATTTGTTTTCTTGTTCACCCCCTCAACAGCCTATTCTCATCGCCTATGGCCCTTAGGCCTGCTCTACTCTTGCCTCCGTCTTTGTCCACTGGGGGGCCGTTTTCCCCACGGTTACCTTTACCGCCCCGAACTTGGCCTCAAGGTACGGCCGAACTAGCCAGTTCAAAGTCCAAGTGATTTGGTGGTAGAAACAGATGGAGGATGAGAAGAAAGGAGAGGTGGGTTGGGGATTCGTCCCGAGTTTGGGCCTCAGGCCCCAAGATCTCGAAACCCAAAGGTAACTTCACCCGCAAAGAGGTGGGGACCGCGAAGGCGGAGGTGACAGAGAGAGCTGACCCGTGCGATAAGCACTAAGCGGTGACCGCCTCAGCTGGCTCGTTGCTCCCGAGCCTTGCCGCTGGAAGACTCCGGCGGTGACGACCTAACTGCCCGCCCTTCAGCAGCCCAGGTACCTCACTGTAGCCACCCGACTGCAGGCCAGGATCACGTGGGCACCTGCCGTAAACCGAAGCCTGTCACGTGACTGCCGCTACCCAAGGGGCGGGTGGGCTGGGAAGAATACCATAGAGACTGCTCCGGGAAAGCCAGAGTGCCGCTTGTCACCGTCACGTGACCTGCGCTTGCTCCGCGCCTCAGGCCGGGTAAAGCGCTGAGAACCCCCAGTCTCTTTAAGTAATGTGTTCGCCTGGCCCCACCCACCTGCTGTAGAGAATTAAAGGAAAAGATTGCAACTTCAGAGCCTGCAAGCCAAACGTTTTCACTGCCCTTAACGGTTTTTGTCAGGGAAGGCCAAGCACTTTCTTTGTTCTCTTACTTTTTATTATTAGTCATTGTAACTGAGTGTGTAATTAAATGATTAATGCATCCAAAGCGCTTAGAACTGTTCTTCTACATAGCAAGCATTCCATAATTATTATTGCTGGGATCAGATCTTCGTCAGAAATTTTAACACACATCCATCTTCCTACTTGTGGGAAATAAATTCTCCTATACCATAGTAAGAAGTCAAAGAATAAAGTCTGGAATTGATAACCGAAGGATTTCTGGTAGGCATAACGCATACTATATTTGGATATAGAGACCACCAGAAAAAACGCTCAAAAGAATTCAAAGACGTTCCTTCTGCAGAGGGATACAGGGAATAGGAAGTGGTGAGTCAAGGGACTGTTACTTTTCATCTTCAGCCTTTCTATGTTAAATATGTATATAAAACAAGAATATGAATAAGGTGTTAATATAATTTTAATTAGCACTTTGTGTTAATGCAAAATGTTATATTACTTATATATATTGTTTATATGATATATTCGTATATATATTATTTATAGTTAATATACATATAATTTATATATAACCATGTACATATATTACTTTGATAAGAAAAGAAGGAAGAGAAACTGCACCAAAACAGGATACTATCTGCTCCCACACTTTCCACTTGGGGTCCTATATGATTCCGTCTCCCCACAACTGCCTTGCTGTTCTATTCTGATTAGTGGTTTTTAGCCTTATCACCAGCTAATGCCCTGCCTCCTTCCCACCAACTATCCCCAAACAAGCTCCTATTCTAGTGTCTAGAATGACACTGAATCCTGGAAGTCACTTTAGATGCACTGCTGTCCATACAAGCCAATGACCAGGTCATGATTAGTCTGTTTTCTACAATCTGTTCGCTCTTATTCTTACTGCTGCTGTTTTTGACCCTGCTGTCATAATCTCTGGCCTGGATAACTTCAATAGCCTCCTAAATGAGTTTACTATAGTGGCAGCACCAAAGAGGTTGGGTGAGATAATCTTCATCAGTCATCTTATCCTCCAAAATATTTGATGTAATTAATGTGTGCATGCTTCATAAAGGCAGCTTTCAAATATGTTCTCCAACGCCTACTTAATCTAGGCTTCACCAGCCACATTGCTTTCTTAAACTACTCTTTTATAAAATTTTGCTGTCTCCCTGCTGCTGGTGGTCTCCCTTTCCTTCTCCCCCAAACTATCCCTCCCCCCTACCAGCTGCTTGAGTGATTTTTTTTATAGCACAAATGAGAGGAAGTTATTTATCTACTTTAAAATCCTCCCATAACTTAAGGAAAAAGTGTGTCAACACAAGGACCTTCAAGATCTGACCTATGGCAACTTACCATCCGCATCTCTCTACCTACTCCCACCTACCTCACTCAAGTTTCATAAAGAACTGCTAGTAGTTGCCTCCAAGTGCCAAGAGTCAAGAAGTAAGAAGGAACAGATAAAGAAGGTGAGAGGAGGGATTAAGAAGAAAGGGGAAAGAAGTGGGGAGATGGGAAGAGGGAAGAAAGAGGGGAAAGGAGAAGAGCAAAGAGGAGAAATGAGTGTAGGAGGAGGGGAGTGGAAGAAAGGAAGTGGAAAATACTGAAGAACAAAATCAAATTAAGGGTGATTCCAAAGAATAGTGAATAAGACTGTTGGTGCAATGCATTCCTATATAGTTTAGTAGTTAAGATTCTGGTATCCACCCAAGTACCTTTGGCTGCTTATTTTTTACATTTTCATTGAAGAACTTGTGAAAGAAAAATAGAATCTCAGGACACCAAACTCACTGTGCCAAAGGGAAATTAAGCTTGGAAACTGAGGCACCAATACTGTTTTCCTTCTGTTCCCAAACAGATACCTGTAATTTCACAACCTGTGTCATAGCCTCATTTCCCCTACTCCCTTTTTTCAAATGTTTGTTTTATCTTATGTAAAATGTAATTTTACTGAACCAGAAGCAATGCATAATTGACTTTTTCTTCTACCCCTTCTTTTCACATGTAAAATGTAGATTTACTGAAGGAAGTTAGAGCCTCACAAGAATGTAACCATCTGCCTCACTGCCTACCCTCTTTCCCGCCCCCCCACCTTGCTCTTTCCCCTTTAAATAATGAAGTTTAAAAAAAAAACCCTTTAGAAAAGTGCATAGATCACAGATGCTTCTGTGGTTTTTGTTTTGTTTCTGTTTTTGTTTCCCGGGCATGTCTTCCACCTTGGCTAAATAAATGTCTAAGTCCATTGAGACACCTGCTCAGTCACTTTTTGATTTATGCACCTAACATATATAGGAGAAAAATGTCACTTTTTATATTTGTCATAGGTTCTTTTTCAGAAAGTGTTAATTAAGCTGTATTATTCACACATTCATTCAACAAATATTTGTTGAGCAGCCATTCAGTGCCAGGAACTGTGTTGGACACTAGGGGTACAAACATCATTCTATTTTAGGTCCCACTGCCTGTCAGATGTTTCTGTCTTAACACCTCAGCTCCACCATACACACACATACCAACATTAGCATTCCCTTTGTCCAGAACCCAAGGCAATTTTTAACTGTCCATCTCATCAAGAAAAAGTAACATAGACCCTGAGGAAATACTTTAATAAGATCTGTTTCCTTTTATCCCCCAAGTTCAAACTAGTTACCATTATCCACAAATATAGTCTTAGATAGCCAATACTCAAACTGTCACTTATAATTTGCCTGCCCTTCTCCTTCTCTACTTTTCCCTTCTTCTCTTTCTTCTATAGCTCACTGCTACTACCCAGAGGCCTTTGAGTTTATTCCTACATCCTGCTAGGAGCTCTTTCTTCCCCATTCCCATTCATTGGGTTAAAATATCACGAAAATTCTTCCAGTTAACTATACTTGAGAATTTGATGAATAAAAACCTGGCTGAGAGACTTTTCGTTTCCAGTCCAACATGTAAGGAGCTTAGAAGCCACCACTCCATGCTAACAATAAATAAAAAGCCGAACAAGCTGAAAATCAATGATTCTTAAATTCTTCAGAGAAGTGAGGGTCACAGGACAAACAGCTGCCCTCATAAGTGGAGAGACAGACAGTCAGACACAGATAACAACAACTTTCCAGAGCAAAAGTCTATGAGCAGAAATCTCCCTGGGAAGCACTATCAGGGCAGGAAAACCTGAACTAGAATGAGTTGCTGGAGGCTCTACGTGGACAAACCTAAGAGTTAAAAACTCTAGGGGGCCCAATCATGGGGGTGGGGAAGGGCACACTTCTGTGAATTTTACCTTCAGGAGCTCTACCAGCTCTGCCACACAGTCAATATCAGAGAAAAATCCCATATTGCTTCTGACAGGGGAGGGGAAAAGTAATCATTTTGGAACATACCAAAGCACTCTGGTTTTCTTAACAGCGGTAACTACTGAACGTTGAACAACATAGATTTGAGCTGCACAGGTCCACTTATACATGGGTTTCTTTCGATAAGTACATTGGAAGAGTATTTGGAGATTTGTGACAATTTGAAACACGCTGAGGAATTGCCATAGCCTAGAAATATTTTTAAAAATATAAAAAGTTAGGTATGTCACGAATGCATAAAATATATATAGACATTAGTCTTTTTATTGTTTTTTACCATAAAATATACACAAATCTATTATAAAAATTAAAATTTATCAAAGGCCGGGCACAGTGACTCACACCTATAATCCCAATGCTTTGGGAAGTTGAGGTGAGAGGATTGCCTGAGCCCACGGGTTTATCAGCCTGGGCAACATGGCGAGACCGCATCTCTACAATAAATCAAAAAATTAGGCTGGGTGTGGTGGCTCAAGCCTGTAATCCCAGCACTTTGGGAGGCCGAAGCAAGAGAACTGCCTGAGTCCAGGGGTTCGGGACCAGCCTGGGCAAATTGGTGAGACCTCATCTCTACAATTTATCAAAAAATTAGCCAGGTGTGGTAGCGCACTCCTGTAGTTCTGGCTACTTGGAAAGCTGAAGCGGAAGGATCACCTGAGCCTAGCGGGCCGACGCTGTGGTGGCCGTGAGCGTGCCACTGCACTCTAGCCTGGGGGACAGAATGAAACTCCAACTCAAAAAAAAAAATTAGCTGGGTGTGTTGGCATGCGCCTGTAGTTCCAGCTACTTGGAAGGCTGAGGTGGAAGGATCACCTGAGCCCAGCAGGTGGAGGCTGTGGTGGCCGTGAGCATGCTGCTGCATTCCAGCCTGGGTAACAGAGTGAGACTCTGACTCAAAAAAAAAGGGTTACAGACATAGACCATACATTTTCAGTTGAGAGAAATGTAAACAAATATAAAGATGCAGTATTAAATCATAACTGCATAAAATTAACTATGATACATACTGTACTGCTGTAATAATTTCATAGCCACCTATCCTTGCTATTTGTGGTGAGCTCAAGTATCATGAGTATCCACTTAAAATGCCCTGTGTAATAATCATCTTCACATGAGCCATTCATCTCTCCAGTAAACTGTATATTGAAGTAAAAAGTGATCTTTTGTGGTTCTCACGTGTTTTTTATCCTGTTCGGTGCAATATTGCAAACCTTGAATAACACAATAAGACCCATACAAAATGCCACTGGTGATGCTGGAAATTCTCCCAAGAAGCAGAAAAGAGCTACGACATTACGAGAAAAAGATTAATTGCTTTATATGTACCATAAATTGAGATCTGCAGCTGTGGTTTCAAGATTAATAAATCCAGTATAAAGACTACTGTAAAAAAAAAAAGAAAGTAAAATTAATGAAACTGACGCTGAAACTATGTCAGCAGGGATGAAATCCTTGCACTTTTTTCAAAATATCTTTTAATCTGGTATTGAAAATGCAGCTTTTATGTGGGTGCAGGATTGCTGTAAGAAGACATAGCTAGACTCTAATATGAATTGAGAAAAAAGTGAAGTCATTATATGTCAACTTGAAGCAAAAGGAACATGAAGGATCTAAAGCTGGATAATTTAGTGCCAATAAAAAATGGTTTGATGATTTTAGAAAGAGGTTTGGCTTTAAAAATGTTAAGGTAACAGGAGAAGCAGCTTCTTCCGACCAAGAGGCAGGAGAGTTTTCAGATGCCATTAAGAAAATCATTGAGGAGATAGAATATCTGCCTGAACAGGTTTTTAATGAAGATAAAAGTGCCCTATTCTGGGGTAGGGGGTGGAATGTCACAAAGGATATTTACTAGTAAGAAAAAGAAGCCAGTGCCAGGACTAAAAGTAGGATGAGATAAGCTAACTCTACTGTTTTGTGCAAAAACAGTTTGGTTTATGAGTAGAACTGTCCGCATCTTTAAAGCTGCTAAGCCAGATGTGGTGGCTCTTGCCTGTAATCCTAGCACTTTGGGAGGCTGAAACAGGAGAATTGCCTGAGACCAGGAGTTCGAGACCAGCCTAGACAACATAGTGAAACCTCATCTCTACAAAAGAATTAAAAAAAAAAAATTAGCCGGACACTTCTTACAAACAAGGGTGCCTGAACAAGACATATTTGTGTACCTAACCCTTAAATGTACCCCTCAATATCACAATAAAAAAAAAAAATTAGCCAGGCATGGTGGCATGCACCTGTAGTACCGGCTACTCAGGAGCTGAAGCAGAAGAATCACCTTAGCCCAGGAACTTGAGGTTGTGGTGAGCCATGAGTGTGCCACTGCACTTGGTGACAAAGCTTGGGTGACAAAGTGAGACTCCCACTCAAAAAATATAAATTTTAAAAAAGCTGGTAACTCCCCTGAAAGGAAAACATAAGCATGAATTGCCAATCTTTTGGTTATACAAGATGGCCTGGGCAATGAGAAAAGTTTTTCTGCATTGATTCCAATAATGCGTTGTCCCTGAAATCAGAAGTACCTTGCCAGAAAGCAGAAAGAGACTACCTTCTAAAGTTCATTTGATATTACATAATGCCTCTGGCCACCCAGAACCCCATGAGTTCGACACCAGAAGTGTCAAAATGGCCTACTTGCTCCCAAACGAAACATCTCTAATTCACTCTCTAGATAAGTGATCATAAAAACCATTAAAGCTCATTACACATGGTACCCTAAGGAAAGGATTGTCAACGCCGTGAAAGAGAACTCTGATAGTGAAACCATCATGAAACTCTAGAAGGATTACACCACTGAAGAACGTTGTTATAGAAAAATCCATGGGAGCCATTAAGCCCCAAACAATAAATTTCTGCTGGAAAAAAAGCCAGTGTCCAGATGTTGTGCATGACTTCACAAAATGTACTACAGAGCCAAGTAAGAAAATCATGAACGAGATTGTGGGTATGGTAAAAAAAATAGTTGCAAGTGAAAGATTTCAAGATATTTATCTTGGAAAATTCAAGTACTAATAGACACCACACCAGAGGAATTGACAGAGGACAACTTGAAGAAGAAGATGGGTACTTCAGAACCAGTGCCAGACAATGAGGAAGAAGACACAGAAAATAAGCAATGCCAGAAAACAAACTGACATTAGACAATTTGGCAGACAGGTTCTGATTATTAAAAACTGTTTTTGACTCATTTCACAATATGGATCGTTCTATGATACAAGCACTGAAACTAAAGCAAACGGTGGAAGAAGGATTGGTACTGTATAGATTTTTATTTTCAGAGAAATGAAAAAGCAAAAAAGTCAGGCAGAAATTGTTTTAATTTTTTTTTAATTTATTGTAGAGACGAGGTCTTGCCAAGTTTCCTGGACCGGTCTTGAACCTGTAGGCTCAAGCAATCCACTCACCTTGGCCTCCCAAAGTACTAGGATTATAGAATGAGCCACCGAGCCTGGTCAGACAGAAATTTTTATGTATTTCTGTAAAGTTACACCAACTGTGCCTGCCTCTCCTGCCTCCCTTTCCACCTTTTCCACCTTTTCTGGCTCTACCACACATGGGATAGCAAGATCAAACCCCCACTCTTCTTATGATAATTAATTTCAACGTAATGAAATAGTAAATATTTTTATTCCTTATGATTTTAATAACATTTTCTTTTATCAAACTTAATTTATTGTAAGAATGCAGTATATAATACATATAGCATAAAATATGTGTTAATCAAGTGTTTATGTTATCAGTAGGGCTAATTTTGACTGTGCAAAAGGTCAACACTCCTAATCCTTGCATTATTCAAGGTTCAATTGTATTTTATCAGAGCTTAACCAGCTAGGATATTATTAGAGCCTAACACATCTGGGAGAAGGGAAACACTAAGCTCAAGGCAACTACACCCATCATGCCCCACCTAAGAAGCATTGGTGAAGTTCACAGTGCACAGGTATAGGCTCACCAAAGACTGAGATCTAGTTATAAAGACATAGAATTTCCCCTTCCCCACACTTTACCACTATATTGCTATTTACTGCAGTTCCTTTTACCGAGTACATCATGTTTGCCTTTCAACAAAAAAATTAGAAGACGTATTAAAACACAAAAAATACAGTTAGAAAAGACTGAACAGTCACACAAATCAGAGACAGATAGGGCGGGAATGTTGTAATTATCAGACCAGAAATTTTAAAAGTTATGATTAATAAGCTATGGGCTGAAATGAAAAAAGTAGACGAAATGCAAGAAAAAGTAGATAACGTAAGCAAGTAAATGAAAATTCTAAGAAAGACTTTAAAAATGCTAGAGAGCCAGGCATGGTGGAGCAAGCCTATAGTACCAGCTCTTCTGGAGGTGGAGGCAGGAGAATCACTTGAGCCCAGGAATTCTTTTTTTTTTTTTTTTTTTTTTTTTTTTTGAGTTGGAGTCTCACTCTGTCGCCCAGACTGGAGTGCAGTGGCCGCTCCCGGCCACTGCAGCCTCGACCTGCTGGACTCCGGCGATCCTTCCGCCTCAGCCTTCCAAGTAGCTGGAACTACAGGCGCACGCTACCACGCCCGGCTAATTTTTTGATTTATTGTAAAGATGAGGTCTCGCTTGCCCAGGCGGGTCTCGAACCCGCGGGCTCAGGCAATCCACTCACCTCAGCCTCCCAAGGCGCGGGATTACAGGCTGAGCCACCAAGCCCGGCTAGAGCCCAGGAATTCTATGCTGTAGAGTATGATTGTGTCTGTGAATAACCACTGCACTCCACCCTGGGCAACATAGTGATAGATCTCTAAAATTTAAAAAAATAACTTGACTTCCTCTTCTCCTATCTGGATACCCCTGATCGCCTTCTCTTCTCTGATTGTTCTAGCCAGGACTTCCAAAACTATGTTGAACAGGAGGGGTGAGAGTGGGCATCCTTGTCTTGTTCCAGTTTTCAGAGGAAATTGTTCCATTTTTTGTCTGTTTAGGAGTATACTGGCTATGGGTTTCTCGTAGATGGCTTTTACTATTTTGAGGTATGTTCCACGTATGCCTAGATGTTGAGATCAAAAACATTGTAAAGGAAATGAAGAAAGGCATCGATGTGTTCATTAGTAGACTGGACACAGTTGGGTAAAGAATCCCTTAACTTGAGGATATGACAACAGAAACTTCCAAAACTGAAAAGCAAAGAGAAAAAAAGACAGAAAAAAAGGAACAGAATATCAAAAAAAAAAATTATAGGACAACTATAAAAGATGTAACATGCATGTACAAGTATCAGGAAGAGAAGAAAGAAAGAAACAGATGTAATATTTGAAGCAATAATGACTGAAAAATCTCCCCAAATTAATGTCAGACAGCAAACCACAGATCAAGGAAATTCAGAGAACCAGAAGAATGATAACTGCTAAGAAACTACAGTCAGATATATCATATTTAAACTTCAAAAATAATATATATTCATATGTATTACAAGAAGCCAGAGGAAAATCATACCCTACCTGTTAAGGGACAATAATAACTACACATGAATTCTTCCCAGAAATTATGCAAGTGAAAAGAAAGTGAAGTAAAATATTTAACGTTTTCAGAAAAAAAATACAGCAACCTACAATTCTGTACCCTGTAAAATTATCTTTCAAAGGTGAAGGAGAAATCAAAATTTTCCTGGACAAGTAAAAATTGAGAGGATTTGTTGCTAGTAGATGTGCTTTGCAAGAAAAGTTAGAAAAGGTTCTGCAGAGAGAAGGAAAATGATGTAGGTCAGAAACTTGGATCTACATAAATAAAATAAAAGCACAGAAAATGAATACATAAAAGTAAAATAAAACTTTAATTTTTCTCAAGCTTAATAAATCTAACATAGCAGTTTGTTGATAATAGTAACAATGTATTTGGTTGTATATGCTAATGTATGTATGTGTATATATATGCATATAAGTGCTTATATATCCTTATGTATATGTGAAATAAATGACAGCAATGATGTAAGTAATAGGAGGAAAAAATAGATATACTTTTATGTTATAAAGTACTTGCCCTACTTATGAAGCAATATAGTGTTACTTGAAAGTGGACTTTAATTAGTTGTAAATTTATATTGCAAATTCTAGGACAACAACTAAAATCTCTTTTAAAAAAGGAGTAATTGATATAGTAATAAAGGAAAAAAGACAGAATCATGTAAAATGTTCAGTTAAAACTAGAAAAGGTAAAAAGAGTGGAAGACAGAAAAAAAAGAAAAGGGATGACATATAGGAAACAGTAACAAATATGGTAACTATTAATCCAATTATATCAAATATCACTTTAATTGTCAATGGTCTACAAAGTAGTACATATACACAATGGAATATTATGCAGCCATAAAGAAGGACAAACATATTGACTTCGCAGCAACTTGGATGGATTTAGAGTCAATCATATTCAGGGCTCTATCACAGAAACAAAGAACAGGGTACCGTATGTTTTCATTCATAAACGGACCTTGAACAATTATTACAATAGTATAAGAAAGGGACTGGTAAACTTGGAATCCCTAGTGGGAAACTGTCAGGGGAGGGGAATAGGATTGGCAGCTGAGGGAACTGCTAGGGGAGGGAGGGGCATACCTCATCAACAAGGGTACCTGCATAATCTACCTTTGTATACCTAACCCTGAACTGTACCCCACATCTTTAAAATAAAAAAATACAGAGATTGGCAGAGTGGATTAAAAAAAAGACTGCACTATATGTTATCTATAAGAAACCTACTTTAAATATAAAGACACATATAAATTAAAAGTAAAAATGGAGAATGATGTACCATGCCAACGCTGATTTTAAAAAAAAGTGGTAATAGCTATGTTAATTTCAGACAACAGATTTCAGAGCAAGGAACGTTATCAGGAATAAAGAGGGGAATTATGCAGAGATACTACTCCAAGATGGCATAACAATCTTTATGTGTATGAACCTGATAGAGCATCAAAATACCTGAGGCAAAAACTCACTGAACTGCAAAAAGAAATAGATGAATCTCCTATTATAGTTGAAGACATTAACACATCTCTATCAGAAATTGACAAATCCAACAAGAATTAAAATTTCGAGCAAGAGCAATTAAGCAGCAAAAAGAAATAAAATAATCCGAATAATAAAAGAAGCAAGATCCTCTGTTTGCAGATGACATTATCTTAGATGTAGGAAACACTAAAAATGCCACAAAATAAACAACTAATAGACAAATTCAGAAAAGTTGAAGAATACGAAATCAATATGTAAAATTAAGTTGCATTACTATATACTAACAATGAATTATTCAGAAAGGAAATTAAGAAAACAATCTCATTTATAATAGCATCAAAAAGAATAAAAACACTCGGGAATAAACTTAACTAAGGAAGTGAAAGACCTGTACACTGAAAACTATAAAACACTGATGAAAGAAATTAAAGCAGACACCATTAAATGGAAAGATTCTTTATAGAAATAGAAAAATAAAATAAAATTTATGTGGAACTACAAAAAACCCCAAGTAGCCGAAGTAATTTTAAGAAAAAATAGCAAAGCTGAAGGCATCACACTTTCTGTTTTCAAAATATATTAAAAAGCTACAGTAAACAGAACACTATAGAACTTGCATAAAACCAGACATATATGGACCAATGGAACAGAACAGAGATCCCAGAAATAAACCCATGCATATACGGTCAATTGATATTCAGTAAGACTGCCAAAAATAAACAATGGTGAAAGGATAGTCTCTTCAATACATGGTGTTGGGGAAAACTAAATATTCACATGCAAAATAATGAAACTAGACCCTTATTTCACACCATACATTAAAAACATCTCAAAATGAATTAAAAACTTAATCATAAGATCTGGCATCATAAAACTCCTCAAGGAAAACACAGGAAACAAACTTCTTCACATTGGCCTTGTCTATGACATTTTTAAGATGATAGCTCTTATATTAATAATAATAAATAAGGAGGATAGAAGAAAACTTTTAGAAATGATTATGACATAGATTGCAGTGATGGTTTCATGAGTGTATAGTTATCTCCATACTCGTCAAGTTGTATATGTTAAGGACGCACAGCTTTTTGTGTGTCACTCATACCTGAAAAATTGTTTTTTTTAAAGAAATCGACAAGTTCAGCAAGTAGAAAAATCAGTAAGAACATAGGTTATCTCAGCAGAATCATCAATCAATTGCATAAATTGACATTCATAGACTATTTTATGCAATGATAGTAATCCCCAAGATCACATGGAACATTCACCAAGATAGACCACATTTTGGCCCATAAAAATACCTTAACAAATTAAAAGACTAAAAATTATACAGTGTCTTCTCTCAGACTACAGTGAGTTAAACTACAAATTAATAACAGAAAGATAGCTGAAAAATTCCAAAATACTTGGAAAGTTAAACCATACGCTTCTAAATAATACACAAATAATTTTTTTCTTTAAAATTTTAAAAAATATTTTGAAAAGAATGAAAATGAAGTACAACTTATTAAAATTTTGGGGATGCAATAAAGGCAGTGTAGAGAGGGAAATTCATAGCATTGAATCCATACATTTAGGTAAAGGAATTATCTAAAATAATAATATAAACTTCCATTTCAGGAAACTAGAAAAATAAGAGCAACTTAAGCCCAAACTTAGCAGAAGACAAGAAATAATTTTAAAAAGAGCAGAAATCAACGAAATTGAAAAAAATCAATAGAAAATATCAATGAAACAAAATGATGGTATTTACAAAAAATCAATAAAAATATTTATCCTCCATCCAGGTTAACAAGGAAAAAAGAGAGAAGACAAAAATTACTAATATTTGAAATGAAGGAGGGGACATGACTACAAACTCATGGACATTAAAAGGATAATAAAAGAATATTATGAACAATTCTATGTCCACATTTTTAATAACTTAGATGAAATGGATCAATTCCTTGAAAGACACATTCTGCCAAAACTCCCACAAGAAGAAATAGACAATCTGACTAAGACTTAATCTTGTAAAGAAATTGAATCAATAATAAATAACTTCCCAAAACAGAGAGCACCAGTCTCAGATGGGTTCACTGGTTAACTCTACCAACCAATTAAGGAAGAAATTATACCAAGTTCCTACCATCTATTTCAAAATATAGAAGCAGAGGAAATACTCCCTAACTCACTCTACAAAGCCAGCATTATCCTAGTATAAAAATGAAACCAGCCGGGCTTGGTGGCTCAGCCTGTAATCCCGCGCCTTGGGAGGCTGAGGTGAGTGGATTGCCCGAGCCCGCGGGTTCGAGACCCGCCTGGGCAGGCGAAACCTCATCTCTACAATAAATCAAAAAAATTAGCCGGGCGTG
>CAUYQG010186885.1:0-18911 GCA_963574415.1 Tarsius wallacei
AATCCTTAGTAAAAGAAACAAAGCAGGAGGTATCACACTTCCAGATTTTAAACTTTACTATAAGACTACAATAATCAAAACAGCCTAGTATTGGTACAAGAACAAGCATACAGCCGGGCTCGGTGGCTCAGCCTGTAATCCTGTGCCTTTGGGAGGCTGAGGTGAGTAGATTGCCTGAGCCTGCAGGTTCGAGACCCGCCTGGGCAACTTGGTGAGACCTCATCTCTACAATAAGTCAAAAAATTAGCCGGGCGTGGTAGCTCGCGCCTGTAGTTCCAGCTCCTTGGAAGGCTGAGGTGGAAGGATCGCCGGAGCCCAGCAGGTTGAGGCTGCGGTGGCCGGGTGCGGCCACTGCACTCCAGTATGGGCAAGGTAGTGAGACTCCAACTAAAAAAAAAAAAAAAAAAAAGAGTTTAAATAACTTGTTGGCCAAAGCCAGAATCAAGATTCACACCTGGGTTGGACTGTGACTAAATACGTTGCTTCCCCTGCTACAGTGTGGATGTGGGTGGCTAAACCTCTTTAGGAACTTGTAAATACAAACTGAGCTAACAATGAGGAGCTACAGGTAACTTTCAAACATATATTCAAACTACATTCCCTCCAAGAAAAAAGTCAGCCCAGACACACGGCGCTAAGCAGCCTGAGAAATGGGAATATTCACGTGTTGTTGTGGCACAAAGGACCACTCAATGATACAACTCAAGAACAGCAGCAGCAACAAAGCCTACTTCTAAGAATGACTCTCTAGGAAAAAAATATGAGGAAGGAAAAACCAGATGCTTACAGTTTTCTATAACAATGCTATTTAAAATGAACCCAAGGGGGAGAAAACTTAAATCCAACAGCAGTGGAATAGTTGTAAACAATTGTTTATAAATACAACGGAGAATAACATAGCCTTTAAATCTGTTAACTATGATAACAATGTAAAAACAAAGAAAAATGTCTACAAAATAGTATTAAACTAAAAAGCACAACCAGGCGCAGTTCGCTCACATCTGTAATCCCAGTACTCCCAGTACTTTGGGAGACCGAGGCACGAGGCTTGTTTGAGCCCAGGTCTTCAAGACTAGTCTGGGCAACACAGTAAGACCTCATATCAAAAAATTAACTGGGTGTGATGGTGCCACGCCTGTCAACTCCAGCTACTTGGGAGGCTGAGGCAGGAGAATGCCTTCAGCCCAGGAATTTGAAGCTGCAGTGAACAGTGATGGTGCCCACTGCACTACAACCTGGGCAGCAGAGTGAGATCCCAACTCAAAAAGAAAAAAGCACAACATAAGATTATATAAACCGACTCAGTGACTCAGCCTGTAATCCCAGCACTTTGGGAGGCCGAGGCAAGTGGATTGCCTGAGCCCACAGGTTCGAGACCAGCCCAGGTAGCTTGGGGAGACCTCATCTCTACAATAAAATGAAAAACAGCCGGGTGTGGTAGTGTGTGTCTGTGGTTCTGGCTACTCGGAAGGCTGAGGCGGAAGGATCGCCGGGGCCCAGCAGGTCGACGCTGGAGTGGCTGTGAGTGTGCGTGCCATTGCACTCCAGCTTGGGCAAAGGAGTGAGACTCCAACTCAAAAAAAAAGATTATATAGAGACAAAATCATCATAACAAAACCTAGAGTAATAAAGACTAGCTAGGAATACAAATAAATAAAAAAGTTGTATTAGCCAATTGAGTAAGAATTTGATCATAAAGATTTATTTTTGAAGATCATCTATTCTGAGGAAGAAAGACAGGGCTAAGTTTGGTCTTGTTGGACAATGACAGTGGCATTCGACAGCCACAATGTGTCTGGAAGAGAGCCCTGCCACCCCAGCCACTCTCCTTCCCCACCCACTGTCACCACCACAAGGATCGCCTGGCTACTTTTCATACCTACAGCTCCTCTCCTCTCTGGGATCATTGGAGGCAAGCAATTCAGCTTTGGTGGGGGGGATACATGTTCCCATGGGCATCAACTTCACCACATTTCACATGGAGAGTGCAAGGAGCAGGGTGCAGAGGGGGAAGCAAACCCTAAAAGTGAATACACACCATCTTGCCCAGGCAAAACTGCACCTAGCCCACCAACCACTCTATAAGAGTTGGCGCTGGATTAAAAAAAATGTGGTACATATACACAATAGAATATTACGCAGCCATACAGAAGGACACACATATGGACTTCGCAGCAACTTGGATGGATTTAGAGTCTATAATGCTCAGTGATCTATCACAGAGACAAAGAATTGAGTACCACATGTTCTCACATATAAGTGGACCCTGAACATTTACCATAATACTATAAGAAAAGGATTGGCAGTAGTGGTGGGTGGGAGAGGGGGATGCTACATCAATAAGGGTACCTGACCTCAAACCAGACAAAGTGGGGACCAAAGGGAGGCCCAAGCTTTACCTGTACCATGACCACTTGTATACCTAATCCTGAATTGTACCCTACATCTTTTTTTTTTTTGAGTCAGAGTCTTACTCTGTCACCCAGGCTGGAGTGCAGTGGCATGCTCACAGCCACCCCAGCATTGACCCACTGGGCTCTGGCGATCCTTCCACCTCAGCCTTCCAAGTAACTGGACCTACAGGCGTGCACTACCATGCCCAGCTAATTTTTTTATTTTCATTGTAGAGATAAGGTCTTGCCAAGTTGCCCAGGCTGTTCCTGAACCCATGGGCTCAGGCAATCCCCTCACCTCAGCTTCCCAAAATGCTGGGATTACAGGCTTGAGCCACCGCATCTGGCTTACACTACATCTTTAAAATAAAAAATATACAAAAATAAAATAATAAAAAGAGTTGACTCTGAGAAAGGGGCAAGGGGGTGGGGGGTAACAGGAGGAGAAGAGCTTCCTGTCTGCACAGGGGAGGGAGAGTGAAGAAGGTACGGGAGATGCTGGGCCTGGCAGGATTCTAGGCCCCACTAATAGAGTCACATCAGGAGAGAACTCTGAGGTGGGAAACCACCATGTGGGAGCAGAGACCAAGTCCCATGGTCAACAATTGGAAAAGCAGCCAGCTGCCTGCAACAGA
The DNA here is from genome assembly GCA_963574415.1 of Tarsius wallacei. NCBI lineage: Eukaryota > Metazoa > Chordata > Mammalia > Primates > Tarsiidae > Tarsius > Tarsius wallacei. Next base: position 3,029 of record CAUYQG010186885.1, read on the forward strand.
GATGACCTAATTGGAGTGTGGAAGAGGATACACAGGCAGCTTGCCTGGCCAGTTCTGAGGCAATAATGGCCAAGTGGAAAGCCCACCATCTCCCTCATACCTGGAAACACAGGGGCTATCCCAACAACCCAGAGCCATGCAGCATGGAGTGAGGAGAACAAAGTGTGGCCTCCATGCTACTCCACAAAGCCCTCTGCAGGGCTGAAGCCAGGGCTTGAATGACTTTCAGAAGCAGCCATTGTGCGTTTTTAGCCTACACCACTGAAAAGCTTGCCTCTTTTTTAAAAGATGACCTGGCCAGGAGCAGAGGCTCACACCTGTAATGCCAGCAATTTGAGAGGCCAAGGTGGCAGGATTGTTTGAGCACAGGAGTTCAAGACAAGCCTAGGCAAGAGAGTGAAACCTCATCTATACAAAAAAGAAAAAAAACAACAAAAGAAAAAACATTAGCCGGGCATGGTGATGTATGCCTATAGTCCCAGCTACTCAGAAGACTGAGGCGGAAGGATCTCCTGGGTCCAGGAGGCTGAGGCTGCGGTGAGCCATGATCATGCCACTGCACTCCAGCCTGGGCAACAGAGTGATACCCCAACTCAAAAAAATTTTTTTAAATATTAAAAGTGAGCCGGGCTCGGTGGCTCAGCCTGTAATCCCGTGCCTAGGGAGGCTGAGGTGAGTGGATTGCCTGAGCCCCAGGGTTCGAGACCAGCCTGGGCAACTTGGCGAGACTTCATCTCTACAATAAATAAAAAAAAATTAGCTGGGCGTGGTAGCACACGCCTGTAGTTCCAGCTACTTGGAAGGCTGAGTGGAAGGATTGCCGGAGCCCAGCAGGTCGAGGCTGCGGTGGCCGGGAGCGGCCACTGCACTCCAGTCTGGGCGACAGAGTGAGACGCCAACTCAAAAAATACATAAATAAAATAAAATAAAATGTTAAAGATGCCGGTCTCGGTGGCTCAGCCTGTCATCCCAGCACTTTGGGAGACCAAGGCGAGTGGATGGCTGAGCCTGCAGGTTCGAGACCCGCCCGGGAAACTTGGCGAGACCTCGTCTCTACAATAAATAAAAAATTAGCCGGGCATGGTAGCTCGCACCTGTAGTTCCGGCTACTTGGAAGGCTGAGGTGGGAGGATCGCCGGAGCCCAGCAGGTCGAGGCTGTGGTGGCTGGGAGCGTGCCACTGCACTCCAGTCTGGGCAACAGAGTGAGACTCCAACTCAAAAAAAAATGTTAAAGGTGATCATTTTGCATTTAATATACTCTCAACTCATCCTCCAGTCCTCAGAAAAAAGCAAAGAAAAGTGTCTTCACCTCCATCTAACAATGAAGGAAAATAAGTTCCTGAAGGTATTTTGGGACCCAGAGAAGTTCACATCTGTTTTGATTCCCCATTGTCAATGTAGGTACAGAAGTCCACTCCGGAGCCTTTTTTCCAATTGTTGATCATGGGACTTGGTCTCGCCTCCCACATGGTAGCTTCCCACCTCAGAGTTCTCTCCTGATGTGACTCTATTAGTGGGGCCCAGAATCCCGCCAGGCCCAGCATCTCCCGTACCTTCTTCACTCTCCCTCCCCTATGCAGACACCCTACCCTGACCAGTACTCTGGGAACCTCTCAGAAGACAACCATGCTGAGGGCCTGAGAAGCATCTTACGACTATAGACCAGAATTCACGGGGACTTATAAAATGGGTGCCTTGAGACCTCTTCAAACATACCTTCATCAGCTCAAGTCTGTGAGAAGCTGCCCTGTGAAAGTTTGAAGAAGAAAAAAAAGCAAGAATTAGGAATTACAATGACAAGTTCAATAAAAATCACTCCCGTGCTGCAGCCATCTGAGCCCTCGTCTTTCTTTTTCAGGTTAGATGAATCAAAAACTAGGAGAAAGAGAAAGGTGTGTGGTGTCAGAGCTCGCTTGGATATATCAGGGTGAGTGATCAACACTCCCATTGTGGCAGCGCCCCTCTAAGTGAGATCGGATGCCCAGATCTCTCCAGTACTTCTCTTCATAAGCATCTGATAAACAACTGATAACCCATCTCCTTTCACATCTGCACAGCAAAACTTATTTCTGAGAATACTTGTAGAAGCTAGAGAAAAGTAAGTCCCGGAAAGCGGCTTTCCACAACAAGGGCTGATGCAGTCAAGCTGCACCAAACTAGGATTTGCCCGCACCCAGTCCACTCTGCTGTTAAGTGCTAAAGGAAGTTCAGGAGAGAGACTCACAGCCCTGCAGGTACCGTCAGCTTTTTTTGTCTACTCTCCATTAACCACATCAATAAAAGAGAGTCAAAGATGACTCAAAAGGTGGAGAATTCTTTCTTTGATTATGCCACCATCCTAATGCAGGCATACAATTCAGTATTGTAAAATATGAATGTCCTTTCCAGATTATCTAAATGTAATTGTAGATTTTATTATTTTAAGTTTGTAGGCCAGGTGCCGTGGCTCACACCTGTAAACCCAGCACTTTGGGAGGCCAAGGCAGGAGGATCATTTGAGCCCAGGAGTTTGAGACCCAGACAACATAGCGAGACCCCCATCTGCCCAAAAATTTTTTTAAAACTGGCTAGGTGTGGTGGCATGCATTTGTGGTCCCAGCTATCCAGGGGACTAAAGCTGAGGGATCATCTGAACCTAGGAGGTCGAGATTGTGGTGAGCCATAATCACATCACTGCACTCCAGCCTAGGCCACAGAGTGAGACACTGACTCAAAAAAACCAAAGAGTTTTTAAATAAGAAGTATTTGTATACTTTATTGTGACAGAGTTTTCTTTTATAATATTTAATACATATTTGGAATAAAATGTGACCTGTATTTTCAGGAAAAAGCATGATGATCTTTTTTATCTATTTACTTTCATTGTTTTAGAAATTAATACAATTTATTTTTTCAAAGCAGTTTTAAGTTCACAGCAAAACTGAGCAGAAAATACAGAGTTCCCATACCCCCTCTCCTGTCCCCACCCACACTCAACCTTTTCTTCCCGTAAACATCCTGAGCACCACCCTGGACGATATTTGTTACAATCAATGAGCCTACATTCACCCATCTCTGTCATTCAAATTGCATAGTTTCCACTAGGGTTCACACTTGGTGTTGTACTTTCTATGGGTTTTGACTAATGTATGACATGTACCACCACTGTCATATCATACAGATTTTCACTGCCCTAAAAAATTCTCTGTGCTGTCTAGTCATTCCTCCCTCTTCCTTAAGCCCTCGCAATCACTGGTAAAAAGGCAGAGAATTATTGAAAGCCATTTTAGTTTTGTCTTAGAACCAAGTTTCTTAAACTTTAGTGAGTCGTGGACTCTTCTGAACATCTAGTTAAAGCTTTGGACCCATTTCCCAGGAAAAAAAATGTACCCATGCATTAAAGTATAAGTATCGTTTTGTGGAGGGCGTTCACAGACCCTCTGGGGCTTGCATGTCTCAAGTCTAGAACCTCAGTTTTTGAGGCATCAGCAGAGTCCCTGTAAGCGCCCATTTGAGGAGTACTGCTGGGTACTCAGTCCTTTCAGCTCAGCACTGCTGACATTTCTGGGCAGAGGAAAAAAGGAAGCCAGAGTCAGTAAATCTGGGATAACGAAGGGCAATTGCAGATTTACACAAAGGGCAGACTTGCTGTATGGTCCACATGGTCCTTTAAATACCTTTATTGTATCCCTGTGCCCATGTTTACACAACCAGAACAATGTTAAACATTGTTGAAGATGTCGATTTTAAAAGGAAATCTCAGTGATTGTGGTTCTAAAATGAACACATCAAGAAAAACCCTTGGGAAAAGGCAAGTCTTGTTGAGAAAGCCATCCCCTGACAGAAAAGGACAGTGAGGAAAAGAGACAGAAGAAGGCGTCCCTCCTGAGATGGAGGAGATCTGTGGGTTTCTGAGGCACATCGCCCTCCCCCAAGCTAAAGAGATGCAGTCACCACTGATAATCATCACCCAACGTAATTACACAGGCCCAGAAAGGCTCTGACAGCACATCAAAGGAGAGCCAGACTTCTGGGAGACCGTCTTTGTTACAAAGCAAGGTTGAGACTACAGAGAGCCAGACTGAGGCGTGAATATTCTGGATTAGAATTGAACAGTCCCAAGTCCCTGTGATCAGAATTCCAGGTGATCTCTCTCAGGGAGGCATGCTTTTGGTTAACAGAATTACTGTTGAATAAAGGCTCCCCACTGTTTTCTGAAAAAAATACTGATGTGGAAATGGCTCCTGCTTTTTCCCATAATACATGCCTATTTCCTTTCCATCATTCATGGGTACAATCCATCATTTTCAACACTTAGGGAATAAGGAACCACTGCCTTCTTTGAAATCAATGCCTAAATTTTGAAAGGTATTCTTTTCTCCTCTGTTAAGGATTCACATTATTCTACATATAGAATAATCTTATTAAGAGAAGCCCATTGCCAGAACGCCCTCAGATTTCAACAAAGAGAAAGAAATACATGAAGGCATGCCTACAGAGTTGAAACAGAGCCCTGCCCTTCACTCCCCCACGGGGCTGAAATGCTCTCAATCTCTCAACAACAACAACAACAAAATCCATGCAGAGCCACTGACCTGTGTTCTGCACTGCCGTGAAGATAAACAACAATCGGGTTCCCATCTCGAAGGGCCGCTTCATACCAGCATCGGCCCTTCCCCTTGGCGTCTTCCCCCCAGCAGCTGGGGACTGTGTGCCTGAGAAACAGGGGAGGGCTTGAACAAATGTACTGAGAAGAATTCTCCATCCTTGCCAAAGTCTGAAACCCTCCTTAGGTTATGCATATATATATTTAATTTTTATTTACATATATTAAATAATGTATATTAAATATAATATATAGATACCAACATACAAAACATATATCATGTAGAAAGTATATATTTAATATGTAGCTTAAATTAAAATATATTTTTGTTTATCTGAATAATATGTACACATGGTAAAAATAAAAGTCTAATACCACTGAACATCTTATGGCGAGACCACAAATGCCCAACCCTATCTCCCCATGCACAGAACAATACCATTTAACCATTTACTGTTTTGATTCTCCTAACTTCTGCACCTATTAATTTTCCAAGACTGTAGTTCTTAGGAACAGTCCATTGAAATGACCAAAAAAAGAAAAGAAGTGGGTAGAAACAAGTAAAGGAATAATAGATATTTGTCATCTGCCATTGGTTTGGCTGAAGAGACAAGAAAGAAAATTTTTTTTTTTGAGTTGGAGTCTCACTCTGTCACCCAGGCTGCAGTCCAGTGGCACACTCATGGCCACTCCAGCATCGACCTGCTGGGTGCCAGCGATCTCCGCCTCAGCCATCCAAGTAGCTGAAACTACAGGTGCACACTACCACGCCTGACTAATTTTTAATTTATTGTAGAAACAAGGTCTTGCCAAGTTGCCTGGGCTGGTCTCGAACCCGTGGGCTCAGGCAATCCACTTGCAATCGATGCTGAGATGGCCATGAGTGTGCCACTGCACTCCAGCCTGGGCAACGGAGTGAGACTCCAACTCAAAAATAAATAAATACATACATACATAAATGAAAACAAAAAGCTTTCTAAATTCCAACATCATTAGCTGAACTGCACCCAGTAGAATGGGAAGAAGTGATGTGCACCCACACTGATTCCTAGTCATTTTATGATAAAAGGTTTAAACTCAGCGAGGTGAAGTATATAAAACAGGGCACTGGAAACTTGGCAGCCAAGAACAAGGAAGAGAAGCAGAAAGAAGAAAATATTGAGATTAGCATTTTAGGCCTAGTGCTATGGCTCGCGTCTGTCATCCCAGCACTTTGAGAGGCTAAGACAGGAGGATTGCTTGAGCCCAGGAGTTTGAGACCACCCTAGGCAACATAGTGAGACCTCATCCTTAAAAAAATAAATAAATAAATAAATAAATAAATATTAGCTGAGCATGGTGTCACACACCTGTAGTCCTAGCTACTTTAGAGGCTGAGGCAGAAGGATTGCCTGAGCCCAGGAGGTCCAGGCTATGATGAACCGTGATCATACCACTGCACTCCAGCCTAGGTGACAGGGTGAGACCCTCACTCAAAAACAAAAAAAGAAATTTGCATTTTAAAAGACAGTAGAGGCCGGGCTAGGTGGCTTAGTCTGTAACCCAGCACCTTGGGAGGCTGAGGCCAGTGGATTGCCAGAGCCCACGGATTCGAGCCCACCTGGGCAACTTGGAGAGACCTCATCTCTACAATAAATCAAAAAATTAGCCGGGCGTGGTAGCGTGCACTTGTAGTTCCGGCTACTTGGAAGGCTGAGGCAGAAGGATCCCCAGAGTCCAGCAAGTCGAGGCTGCGATAGCCGGGAGCGTGCCACTGCACTCCAATCTGGGTGACAGAGTGAGACTCCAACTCAAATAAATAAATAAACATATAAATAAATAAAATAAAAGACAGTAGAATGTTCATGACTTCGTTTAACAATTTATTGAGTGCCTTCTATGTGCCAAGCATGTGCTAAGCAATGAAAACCCACCAACAGAGTCTGTCACCTGCAGAAGAGACAGTCTTGTAAGGAAGAGCGACATTAACCAAATGATCACACAAATATGTATATAATGACAGTAGACATAAATGTCATAGGGGACAAGCACAGGCAGCCATGACAGCACATATCTAAAATGGAGTGGGGGGGTGAGGAAGGACTTCTCTGAAAACAACCAGGTCAAGGGAGCCCCAGAAGATGCGTAGGCAGTCAGCCAGGCAAAAAGAGGGAAAGCAGGGAGACGGGAAAGAGAAGGATGCACTGAGGACAGAGCATGTGCCAGGAGGCCAGTGAGTCTGGAGTTGAAGACATATGGTGGTGTGGTCTAAGGTGGGAGAGGCGGATGGGGTCACAAGCAAAGGGTGACTTATAGAAGACTTCATGCTCCAAAGTAAAGTTCTTGGAAAGCAAAATGAAGCAGGTCAAATTTCAATATAAGAGGAAAGTGTATGGAGCAACTACCAGGTCCGTTCAGAGCACCCAAATCTCCAGATACAGGACACACAACACTGCCTCTCTGTGCCCTTCCAACAGGAGGCCTGTCCCATCAGGCAACCCAGTGTCCAGTCAATGCACTCACCAGATTCCCAGAATCACCCCAGGTTCAACTCTGAGGTAGAAGTTCACGGTGTGAGGAATCTTGGACTCCGGTTTCTTTAAATCCACAAGAAATGGGGCTTTGACTGGAAAGTAGAAATCACGATCAACTCCCAGAATCAAATTCCACATTGATGATGATGATGATGCTGATTATTATTTTCTTATTCTTGTTATTATTATTATTACATGGGGTCACCATCACACCTCACTGCAGCCTCAACCTTCTGGGTTCAGGCCATCCTCCCACCTCAGCCTCCCAAACGCTGGGATTACAGGCATAAGCCACTATGCCCAGCCAATCCCATGTCTTTTAATCACAATAGAAATAAAAGGAATTAGCCACTGTAGGTTAACAGGCTTCTAGGTTGCAAGTTACTACACTAAACTCCTAGCAAAGCATTTTATTTTATCAACTAGCCTGAAGAAGAGTTGCAAAAACAAAATCTAAAGCTGTATTTTATTTATTTATTTATTTTTTTAGTTGGAGTCTCACCCTGTCACCCAGACTGGAGTGCGGTGGCATGCTCCCAGCCACCGCAGCCTCGACCTGCTGGGCTCCGGCGATCCTTCCGCCTCAGCCTTCCGAGTAGCCGGAACTACAGGTGCGTGCTACCACGCCCGGCTAATTTTTTGATTTATTGTAGAGATGAGGTCTCGCCAAGTTGCCCGAACAGGTCTTGAACCTGAGGGCTCAGGCAATCCATTCGCCTCAGCCTCCCAAAGCGCTAGGATTACAGGCTGAGCCACCGAGCCCGGCCTAAAACTGGATTTTAAAATAGCACCAGTGTGGTAGCCCATAATGGCATAATAAAATGTATTAAATCCTTATCCTTGCCTCAAGCTAAAAGTAGAGGTGACAATTCCCCTAAAAAGACAAGAAGACCTAGAAGAAACTAATGAGTGTTCTGCTACTTAAGTGGATCCTAATCATTAGGCACAAGCCAAGAAATGTTCAGGATCGACATACACCAGATGGCAAGCAGGTAAGAACTAGAAGGACTGTGTTACATAGACAACACAGAGTTCAGAGGAAAACACAGGAAAAAGAGATCCCCCACTTCACACACAAACTCTCTCTCTCCCTTTCTCTCTCTCTCTGTTTCTGTGTGTCTCTGTTTCTATCTCTCTCTCTTTCTCTGTGTCTCTGTGTCTCTCTCTCTCTGTTCTCTGTCTCTGTGTCTGTGTCTCTCTGTCTCTATCTCCCTGTCTCTCTTCTCTCCCCCCCCCCACCCCCATCTCTCTTCTTCAAAGGATGCAGATAAGAAAAGGAAGGGAAAAGACAGAGAATACAAGAAGCAGTTAGGTACTGTATCCATACTAACAGCTAATTTGAAGATGGTTTCTGAATTAAAGCCTCACCCACAAGTCCACCTGTCTCTCTAGTGCCCACAATTTGCAAGGATTTATGCTAGACTTCAATGTCATTATCAAATAAGTTTCAGACCATTTAAATCTAGCCACAATTTTATGACTGACATGTATTTTTTATTATGTCACAACTTCAAGGGCAGTGAGTTCTTTAGTTTTGAAAAAATTACACAGACAAATTCATGGAAGGGATATACTTACAAAAATTAAAATAAATTAGCATGTCTATCAGAGGAGGGAAAATGTGTTCTTTGAATGGTTTACTAGTAAAGCTGTCATACAGAGCAGCAATTTTTCTTCCAAGCGTTGAACAGGAGTGTGGAAAAGATCTGCAAGATATTGGAAAACAAACAAGGTTTTTGAAATCAGCCCAGGTTTTGTCTTGGCTTGTTTTTTCTCTTAAGGTCCAAATCAGATATCAGAGTCTAACAGTGGGAATTGTCCAGGTAACTTGGCATTTAAGCAAAATCCTTTACACAACAACATGTAACTATCTATAGGGCACATAGGACTGGGCACTAAGAGAAAACCAGGTAAGGAAAGCAGTAAGACAGGGCCCTGTCCGGTCACCGAAAAACCCAGGGCATGATGGGGACAGGAGGGGAAGGGACGACGGATGCACCAGTCAGGCTTGGTTCCTCCACGTAGCCCCACAGAAGGCCAACACTGGACCCCACAGTCATCAGTAAACAGGATTCAGACAGTTTAATACTTGCCACAGTGTTTAGTTGCACCACAACTCAGTACCATATTTGTTAGCTGTGATTGTCATTAGTCTGTCTCCTCTCTTTTGGCTGGGTCTTAGGAAAAAACAAGCCAGTGAGAGAAGACCCCCATTTCTGAGGTGAGATCCCTGAAGAAGAGAGACCCGTGGGGAGCAGGGCTGAAGCCTGGTCGGGGAGTGGGATGGGGGCAGGCACATGTTGCTCATGCCACTGTTCCCTGTGACACAAGCCACCCAAAGCAGGAGCCATCAGCAGACAAGTTAGCATTTGTCCAAGAAGAGTCACTAATGCCAACCTATCTCAAGCCACACCTCTCATGAGGGTCAAGAGTGTGTCCCACAATTGAGGGACAAGGGATATAGGAGGTGAATATCATCATCTTCTGCTTCCAGTTTTTACCCGTATCATCCATTAAATAAATCACTTTGGCCGGGCTCGGTGGCTCAGCCTGTATGGCTCAGCCTGTAATCCCAGCACTTTAGGAGGCCGAGGCGAGTGGATTGCCTGAGGCCGCGGGTTCGAAACCTGCCTGGGCAACTTGGCAAGCCCTCATCTCTACCATAAATCAAAATTAGCCAAGCAAGGTAGCGCATGCCTGTAGTTCCGGCTACTTGGAAGGCTGAGGCGGAAAGATCACTGGAGCCCAGCAGGGCGAGGCTGCAGTGGCTGGGAGCATGCCACTGTACTCCAGTCTGAGCGACAGAATGAGACTTCAACTCAAAAAAAAATTTAATAAATAAAAAATAAAAAGATAAATCACTCTTCCTATTGTGAGTGGGCATGTTAAATGAAGACCCCTCAGTGTGATCGACTGGTAAGGTTGGAGGGCTGGAAAGCATTTTTTTTCTTTTAAACAGGATCTCACTCTGTTGCCCAGGCTGAAGTGCAGTGGCATCATCATAACACAGCTTTGACCTTCTGGACACAAGCGATCCTCCCACCTCAGCCTCTGGAGTAGCTGGGACAACAAGCGCACCATCATGCTCAGCTAATTTTGTTATTTTTTTGTAGAGACAGGGTCTCGCTATGTTGCCCAGGCTGGTCTCAAACTCCTGACCTCAAGCAATCTTCCTGCCTCAGTCTCCCAAAGCACTGAGATTACAAGTGTGAGCCACTACACCTTGCATTTTTTATTGTTTCCCCCTGCCCCGACCCCTTGGCTAGGCTAAAGGAGTTTTAGAAGATAGTTACTGCCTTTGCTTTGCAAATGAGGAAACTGGGAAGTTAAGCAAACTTTCCAAGGTCTCGAGCCAATAAATGATAAAGGCACATGTACCCAGGTCTGTCTGACCCCAGAGTCCCATGATGAACTCCAATGAACCCTCATGGTCCTAGTGAGCTGTCCTCACCATCCATGTACGCAAAAATGAACCCCTGGAACAGGCTGGCCTCTGGCAAAATTCTGTTCTTAGGGAATCTTGGTCTAAGACACCCTGCTGCACCCCTCGCTTTCCCAGGGTCCCTTTCTTCCCTCCTTCCCCTTCCTGCTCCTGTATTCTCAGGAGCCCTCTGATAGCCAAGTGATCAAAGAAACACCCCTAAAAAATCAACTCTCTCTCAAGTATTAATGATTTCAAAATCAGAGCACTTACATGTATCTGAAGAGGCGTGAAGGGAAAGGATACTGAGTCTCTGATGAATTCCCAGCAGTTCAGCAAGCAGTGGAAAAAATACGTGGGCAAAATGGATAGCTTTTCACATACATCATACACGGGCAATTGCCTGCTCATAAGATCAGTAACCAAGAAATGAAAACTATTGTTTCCTAAGACTTCAAAATAGCCCCCTTGAAGGTTGCAGGAAGGAGAAGACATTGTTGTCCTGATTTTTTTTTGGGGGGGGTTGAGGGGTACAATGAGGATTTACTACATAAGTCAGTTGCATGCAGGTGAAGTTTGGGCTTCCAGCGGGCCCTTCCTCCCCCCCAGTTGAGGACCAGGCACCCAGTGTGTTGCTACACGCCCTCCCCTCTTCCCTCCCCCCCCCCCCAAGCAAAGTCCAGCATCTGCTGATCCACCCTTGTGCTCATGTGGTTGTCTTGATTTTAGAGATAAAAGTTCAAAAGCGGCCATTTCCTTTCAAAGGTATGGTGTGGCCATGTGCTCTTCGAGCTATGGCCAGGCCAAGTTTGCCTAAGGTGTTGGCCCCTCTCCTCCCTTGGGGAGGTGAATCTTCTCTTTTCTCTCTCTCTCTCTAATTTACTTTTGAATAAACTATATTTTTAAAAAAAGAGAGACCAGTCAAAACCCAGGGAAGCCACTTGGAGCCACAGATCAAGCCAATGGACAGAACTGAACCCAAGTCTGAGCCTCTGAGCTTCCTTCCAGACGGCTGGCTCCTGCTGTCTTCTTTCTCCAGACTCCGGGCTTGCAGCCACCCTGGCTGTTAGGTCTCCGCTAAGATAGCTTTTGAAGGTAGGCAGGGTAGTCTCCCGCTAAGTTATCTTTTGAAGATCTGCTCAGGAAGCAGAGGCGGTGGAGGGAATTATGTTTCTGTTTTTAAGGAATAATTCATACAGAACCCTTCTCTCCAATAGCTTGAGGCACATGAGTGAGAAGCACTGCAGGAAGTGAACAGTGACCAGGTCCCTCAGGGCATCAATAATGCAAAGAGCTTCTTTTAACTAGGTGGTTGTCAATTTGACTTCCCCTGATCAGTAGGGGGATCAAAAGTCACCAGTGGCTAATAGAGCTTATTTGAGTGGAGGATGCAGTTTCAGCCCAATTCCCTCTAACGGCCGGCCACATCAAATGGCCACCTTGGTGCTTTGGTGTTACTTTGTCTGCCCTTTGATCGGCTGTGGCTGTAACTGCAAGATATCCTGCCGGGCCCACAGACCCCAGCTGAATGATTCCAGACAGTGAAGCCTGGTGGAGGCTAAGCTGCGATGGGGTAAATCGTGCATGCTCAAAGGTGGCTGCAAATCCACTTTTGGAAGCCCAAATCTAACCACAATGGCAGGGCAACTATTCCAAATATGAAGACATGCTGCATAGCCAACCTACATGCCGATTCATTCAGCCAGCTTGTGTTGATCCCCAAACACCAGGTGACACCCTCCCGACCAAATCGTCCCCTACCTTCTCACCCACTCAAGTCTCTCTTTCTTGTCAAAGTCTCTCTGAAGAGATCTTCCCACAGGAATCTTTCCTCTCTTCTCACCCCTCCCACAAATTATAATCCAGGTCTCAGTTGGCCACTAATTGCTCTCTGATAGTTTCCCATTATTAGTCCTGTCTTTCCTACTCTATGCCAGGCCCCAGACCACCAGGACTACATGGTACATAATGCTTCTTTTACCTTTCACTCTGTCTAGCACAGGGTTGAGCTCCATAAATTATGTGTTGACCCAAGGGTTGAAAACTGAAAGAAAGATGTGTTTCTTTTAAGGGAGAAGGAAGCAGCATTCATTGGTAGCTTTAGGGGAAGGGGAAGGATGCCTTTCTCTTTTGGGGTTTACAATTGACAATGAATCCATGTGAGCGCCACAGAGTAGGGACTTTTGCCCATTTTCTTTGCTGCTGTATGCCCAGGGCCCAAAATGGTGCCCAATTAATGGTGAAGAAAGAACCAACACTGTGGAAAGAACGAATGTGTTTATGAGCCCATTCTCAGCGGTTTTCTGACCATTATCTAGGATTGCGACAACTTGGGGTGACATGGGGGGCAATGAGGAGGGAAGTGGAACTTTGGTTTCCCCAACTTCTTTCCTGAGCGCATTTTCCCCATTTTTCTAGTTCAAAGAAACCCAATTACAAGTAGAGACTTACTCACCTGGGCCCACCTGCCTTCAGCAGTAACTGTATCTGATGAAATTTTTGTAAAATAAATAAGTAGATTTCTAAGACATTAAAAAATAATCAGCCGGGCTCGGTGGCTCAGCCTGTAATCCCGCGCTTTGGGAGGTTGAGGTGAGTGGATTGCCTGAGCCCGCGGGTTCGAGACCCGCCTGGGCAACTTGGTGAGACCTCAACTCTACAATAAATCAAAAATTAGCCGGGCGTGGTAGCGTGCACCTGTAGTTCCAGCTACTTGGAAGGCTGAGGAGGAAGGATCGCCGGAGCCCAGCAGGTCGAGGCTGCGGTGGCTGAGAGCAGCCACTGCACTCCAGGCTGGGCGACAGAGTAAGACTCCAACTCAAAAAATAATAATAATAATAATAATCACTGAGAATATCGTATGATGAAATGCTTTCCCTGATTCTCACAACACATCACAACAGCTCCAGTGCTTGAGCAATGCCAGGCCACAGCAAGGACTCTACTGAGACTTTTTTTGAATCGGGGGCTCACTCTGTCACCCAGACTGGAGTGTACTGGCATCACTACAGCTCACCACAATCTCGACCTCCTGGGCTCAGGCAATCCTTCTGCTTCAGCCTCCCTAGTAGCTGAGACTACAGGTATGCCTTACCACGTCCCACTCATTTTTTTATTTTTTGTAGACACAAGGTCTCCCTATGTGGCCCAGGCTGGTCCTGAACTCCTGGGCTCAAGCAATCCTCCCACCTTGGCCTCCCACAGTGCTGGGATTAAGGGTGTGAGCCACTGTACCCAGCCAAGTCCATTTTTTTTTTCTTCCATTAATTAGTAAGGCAAGTATTGGATGGTCCCCAACTCCCCATCTGTCAATCCATCATCAATAAGGCGGGCTACTCCCTAGAGCTTGAACTGCAGATTTGGTTCTTTGCCTAACAGAGAACCATTTATTGCCCTTCCTAGCCCAAGGATGATGTTAAATCATCAGCCATCAACTCCACAGAGACCATGAAAGAGACAGGTGGTAGATGCCAGCTTTCCCAGACCACTCTATCCTGGAGGGAAATCCTGTGAATGTGCATTGGGACAAGGGCAGTCAGGACATTCTGCCTGGTGTTCAGATCCAACTCAGAACCGGCAGGCCTGGGCTTGGCATGACTAGGCTGGTGTGGAGCTGCCCTCTGCACCAAGGACAGAAAGAAAAAGATCCCTGTTCGTCATCATCACTCCCGCATCCCGGAGTGAGGTCTCCTGTGTCTGGATGTGATTCTTGAATATTTTGTAATCAGCACAAATTATACCAAAGGAATGGAGAGAAGGAAGGTAAATCAAAATGCTGACACCTTCCCACTGCAAGAAAGCAAAGTGAAACACCCAGGTGTTCTGGGTCCAGGGTCTCCAACCAGTCTGTGGCTTCTGTGCAGACAAGACTGGCAATAGGTTGCTGGTGGATCCGGGTCATTAAAGATCAGCTTAAAGCTAGGACTCATGGAAGGAAGAAGGAAAAAAACAGAAACAAAAAACACCCGCCGATACACAGACATTTTAGATTTAAACAACGTAAGAACTTGACACAGGTAATGTCAAGTTATGGTTTCCAAGTGCCCTACGTTCATAGCCTAGTGAAGGGGTGTTCTTTAAACACAATCCAGAGAGCTCATCCTCAGGGGGCTACCCAGGAACTTTCTGGTCCTTTTCCACTTACACAGGCCCTAGACCTAAGAGGATGCCATCCAAGATCACAACATATATTCCTAGATTTATTTAGACCCATTCTATATGTTAGTAAAGTGCTCATCCAAGAGAGGCAGGTAGAAACCTGAACCATTTTCTTGGCTCTTTACTTCAGAAGCCCCCAGAAGTTATAAGTTCCTGGAAAACCAAACCCAGGAGCCTCGCGGGCCGCGGGAAGGGGTTGAGGCTGCGGATAGGGCTGCAGATCACCCGAGTTCCCAGGGCTCTGGGGACCGCCGAAGTCCGTCCCTCTCTCCCCTCCAAGCCCCATCACAGCGGGCGAGCTCGGGCCTGGCTGCCTCCCCCTCGGGCCCGGGCCGCCCCGCACCCCCCGCCCCTCCCGAGGCCGCCCGAGCGGTCTGGGCCGGCCGGGACGGGCCGGGCCGGCGTGCACTCACCGTAGGTTCCGCTCCACCATGTCCCACCAGGCGGCCACGCAGCCGCGGGAGGGGGGCTGGGGCGCCGCGGCCGCCTGGCAGGCCTGCGCGTCCATCGCGCTGTGTCCCGAGCCGCCGCCTCCGGACCAGCCTCGCGAGGCCGCCGCCGCGCCCTCCCCTCCCCGACGGCACCGCGCCGCCCTCCCCTCCTCCTCCCCGCTTCCTCCTCCTCCTCCTCCTCCGCGCGGGTCGGAGCTGCCGCGGGGCTCCGGGCAGGTGCGGCGGGGCGCGCCCCCGGGGGACATGCGGCCCGAGGGTGGGGTCCGCCCGGGCCGGGCTGCTCCCGGCCCCCCCACCACACACACGTAGCAGCAAAGGGGCTTACAGCTAGCCGTGCATCCTTTGATTTTTCTATTTTAAATGGATTACCACGGGCTTCTCTGTGTCCGCGGGAGTGTGAGGCCTGTAAAGTCCATTTCTTTTTTACCATGGTAGGACTAAAATAAAAGTTTGAAAGCCACAGCGTTAGAAGATCTTCATGAAGAATACAAACTTTCCTCTACTTAGACCCCATTTAGTTTTTTTCTCTTCTTCTGAAACTTGCCCTCCCCCAGTCTCTCTCTCTCTCCTCTCGCTCTCTTATTCTCTTTCTCCCCAACATTCTCTCTCTTACTTTTTTTTTTTTTTTGAGTTGGAGTCTCACTGTCGCCCAGACTGGAGTGCAGTGGCCGCTCCCGGCCACCGCAGCCTCGACCCGCTGGGCTCCGGCGATCCTTCCGCCTCAGCCTTCCAAGTAGCTGGAACTACAGGCGC
>CAUYQG010186886.1:0-30507 GCA_963574415.1 Tarsius wallacei
TAATTCTCCTGCACCTTCCCAAACAACATTCCTTAGAGCTAGTGGAGGGTGCACCTCCCCTTATCTCCTAGGCATTCCCAGTGGGTAGCTTTGGGGGATCCTTGGCATCCCTGTAGATAGTGCCCAATTTACTGGAAGATCGAATCCCCACCTGCTCTCCCTCTGAGTGGTTTTAACTTTTGTAATTACAAGTTTCATGACTTTTACAATCCTTGCCCAATGTATGATGTCTTAGGTCTTATAAATTCCCTTTACTCTAGGCAAGCTTGATTGCCGCTATGAGATACCTCTGATACCTGGCACCAGGAAGTCTATTTCTCAAAGACAAAGTCGGTAAAGTTAATTATACCTAAAGTGTGCATTTCTCCAAAAGCATAGCTTCTACTTTCTCATCATTGTGTCAGGGTTTAAGAACAAGGTGAAAAATGGCTTCCCACTCTCGGTCTGTCCTTTCAATAAGTATCATCTATACTTGGGTTCTAGTGGGGAAAAAAAATGTCTCCTAAGAATTTGTAGCCACAGTCAGACCTTCACACGCCTTCAAGTTTGGATTTACTTCCTTCAAGTTCCAAGGACTCCAAACTAAAAAATTCATGGAAAGCGATCCTGAATTGATAACCTTGAGGTGCCTGGCAGAAACAATGATAAATCCTCTCTGGAGGAACAAATCTTCAAGTCATGCCTTTCATGATTTCTGTGTATTATATGCTTAGTTAACATGAGAATACACTACTTATTATAAAACACACAAGGAAAAAAGGCATTACAAATGAGAGTCAAAAGGAATAAATAACAATAAGCAGCAGAATGGAATACCCAGAAATTTGGATTAAAAATTATGAAAATAATAATCTAATGCAACTTTTGTAAACTAGCATAAGAAATACAGTGAAATAAACACATAAAAAATATCAGGCAGAATTGAAAAGAAATAAAAACAATAATAACCACAAGCTAGGAAGAAATAATATAATAATCAAAATTATAATTTCATTGAAATGTCCTACTTGAAGCATGTCAGAAGTGAAGTTAACAAATCCCTTCCTCATAAATGTATATAAAACATCATTTGATCATTTCAGTAAGTGCAGAAAAGGGTTTGACAAAACCAATACCTATGATTTAAATAAATCACAACAAATTAGAAATAGAAGGAAACTTTCTCATCTTGATAAAGGACAGCTAATATACTGTACTTAATAGTGGAAGGCAATGCTTCTTCCCTAACTTGAGGAATAAGGCAAGAATGTCCACTCTCATGACTTCTTTTCAGCATTATGTAGGAAATTCTAGCAAGAAATAAAAGCCATGCAGATTGGACAGGGAAGGTAAAACTATATTTAGTCACAGATGGCATGATCCTGTATTTAGAAAACCTCAAAGATTCCACAAACAAAAACTATTAGAACTAATGAAAATGTTCAGCAAGGATGACTACAAGATCAATACACGTTTTTATTTTTATTGTGCCAACAGCAATCCAAAAATTAAATTTAAAAAATTCCATTCACAATAACATTTTAAAAAAATTAACTACTTAGGAGTAAATTTAACAAAAAAGTACAATATAAAAAAACTATATCATTGACAGAATATATAGAAGAACCAAATAAATGGGTAAATATTTCACGTTCGTGGATTAGAAGACTCAATATTAAGATGACAATTCTCAAAATCTCCCTACCAGAAGAACTGCAAAAATTGGCCAACTGATCCTAAAATATATACAGAAATCAAAAGAATAGCTAAAATAATTTTTAAAAAGAAAAAAAAGTTGGGGAACTTAGAATTCTTGATTTCAAAAGGTAGTACAAAACTACAGTAATCAAGACAGTGTAGTACTGGGTTAAGAACAGGTCTGTAGATCAATGACACAGAATCTAAAGTCCTAAAATAAAGACTTACATTAAGCCGGGCTCGGTGGCTCAGCCTGTAATCCCGCACCTTGGGAGGCTGAGGTGAGTGGATTGCCTGAGCCCGCGGGTTTGAGACCCGCCTGGGCAAGCGAGACCTCATCTCTACATGAAAAAAAATTAGCCGGGCGTGGTCGCGCGCGCCTGTAGCTCCAGCTACTTGGAAGGCTGAGGTGGAAGGATCGCCGGAGCCCAGCAGGTCGAGGCTGCGGTGGCCGGGAGCGGCCACTGCACTCCAGTCTGGGCGACAGAGTGAGACTCCAACTCAAAAAAAAAAAAAAAAAAAAAAGACTTACATTTATGGTCAATTGATTTTCAGCAAAGATATCAAAGTAATCCCTTGAGGAGAAAGGATAGTCCTTTCAAAAATAATGCAGGGACAAATGAATATCTACACGCAAAGAGAATTTAGACCCCTACCTCACACCATCCACAAAAACTAATTCAAATGGATCATAGATCTAAATGTAAGAGCTATGTTTCTTATGTTTGTTTTTGCCCTCTGTGTGTTGTTTGCTTAGTTTTCTATGTATGTGGCATATATTTCTCCTTAAACTGTCTCAGACACAAGCACATGAGGTACTCTGTTATTAATTATAATATCGGTGTTTTGGAAGTTCTGGAACCTTCCATTCTGTGTCAATGTGGACTGGTTACTCGCTATTATTGATTTGTCATCTTCAGATCATTCCCAATCAAATTCTTGGAAAGCTTTCCCTTTGTCTCTTTCATGTCTGAGACCCTAACATTCATGGCTCCATAATTATTATTTTTCTTGCTGCATCATATACCTTATACTCATGTTTGTTTTTTACTTCCTTGTGTTTTTCTTTTCTAAACGTTATCTTTCTAGTCTTCTTTTGGGTTTTTCATTGATGATTTTTTAAAATTTGCCAGACTTCCCTTATCATCTGGTTGTTTTTTTACGGCATCCTGTTATTGTTTGATACAGATAATATATTATTCCTTAGCCCTCTGAGGACATTAATTGTAGAGTTTTGCCTTCTCAGGATAGTATTCACTTCTTCAAGTTGCATTTTTTTTTTTTTTGGTATATGTGAATTGACATATCATAGTTGTACATATTTTAGGAGTACTTGTGATATTTTGATACATGTATACAATGTAATGATCAAGGGTGACTGGGATATCCATCACCTCAAACATTTATCTTTTCTTTGTGTTTGGAACATTATCATTCTTTTAGCTATTGAAATATATGATAAGTTATTGTTAACTATAATTTCCCTACTGTATTATTGAATATTAGAAGTTACTCCTCGCTAGCCGTATTTTTGTACTCATTAACCAATTTTGCCTCGTTCTTCCCTCCCCTCTTCCCTTCCCATCGCGTTTTTTGAGGGGTGGGGAGATGATCTATTTTCCTTTTATTCGTTTTTGTTGTTGTTTTGGCCTCTGACTTTCTTTTTAGAATAGTAGAGAATTTCCTTAAATAGCTGATGATCTTTTGCAGTTCACTCATACTGGAAACTGGGGAGCAAAATGGGAGAATCCAGGGCCTAGTAAGACTTGCACACTATGGTCTCCGTGGCAGGAGCTGACTTGGCACTCTTACTGAGGATCCCTAACATCACAATCTTGAGGCTGAGTAGATTCTCCAGTGAGTAATCTTCTATCTTCTCTCAAGAAAGTTTAAGTCAGCTCTCAGGGCTCAAGGAGCACTCACTTGTCTTCCTCTTCTCTCATGAAACTCCTGCCCTCAGCATTGCCTGGTCCTTTCCTCTCCCAATTAGAGCTGCTTTGTTACATTTTCTGCAAAAGAAACCTCCAGTTTTGTGATGAA
Source organism: Tarsius wallacei (assembly GCA_963574415.1). Classification (NCBI taxonomy): domain Eukaryota; kingdom Metazoa; phylum Chordata; class Mammalia; order Primates; family Tarsiidae; genus Tarsius; species Tarsius wallacei. The sequence goes on from CAUYQG010186886.1 coordinate 3,718, forward strand.
ATAGAAGAAAATCATTGTAGCAGCCAAGTGGAATAGAGTGGGGAGGATTTGGTTGCCTAATGCCTTCCTAAGTTTCCAAGCACTTCCTGTTTTCCATGTCTCCCTCACCCCCTCGTCTTCACTTGCAGGGCTCCCTGGAGTCCCAGTGCTGCCCCATCTGGGGAGACTGCAATTTAAATCAGCTTGCTCCTGGACCTTCTCTATGACCAACTTAGGATTTTTTTGCCAAGTTTGTTAGCATTGATCCACAGGCTTTACAGTCCCCAAACATTTGCTGCTCTTTCTTCCCTTTCATACTTTTTCTTTGTGGGTCTAGGACTCCAAAAACTTGTGCTAGTGGGTTTTAGGAAGGAGTCCAGGCAAATCAGACGTTCAGTAGAGCACCTTTATTCAGAAGTATGTACTCCTTATATGTTTTTATGTCTCATAAAGTTTTCATAAGTTAAGTGAATTAATTAGAAAATTTCCTGCCCCCAAATAGGGACAGATAGAGCCAGGTTGGGAAAGGGGTGTTATGTGTCCTAAGAATGACACTGAAAGACAGGAACCCACTTTCTCTTCCACACACCACACAGAGAAATTCCATTTCTCCTGATCTCAAAGAAAGTTAGTATCCCTTTTTGGTAAATGTAAATAAAAATACATCTTGGTCTTTTCTCTTGCGTCACATTTTATTACTTCTTTTTTAAAATATATATTTAGGAGAGTAGATATTTAATAGCAATTTAGTAAATTTAGCAATTACAGAGTAATAAAAACATAACAGAACACATTCACATTTTAAATTCCCAGAATTAATGAGTAGTTCAACATGATTTCCTAGGCCCGTGGACTTGTGTTTGAACTTTCTTAGAAATGAATAGCCATCTCAGAACTCTCTCAGGAACTAGATCTTTCCATTTGGTCAGAGGTCAGCCTGATGCAGCCCACAGAGGGTGAGTGCTTTGGGAGTGATGTCAAAACCCTCGGGGAATCTGCATATCTGAGAGGGGCTTTATTCATCCAAGTCAAATTCAAGGACCCTAAACAGTCACCACTCAAAAGACAGGGGAATAGAAAGTCTGTCTCTAATTTCAGTGGGCCTCTTGGTCCCCAGGAATCACCGCCTATGACCCCTCTTGCAGGCTCATAGGCCAGCAATGGTGAAAAATTCAAAGGGTCAAAGCTGCTGGTTTGGTTAGTCCGCTGGAAAATTGAGTTAAACCCAGCTCATCCAGGGAGGTTGGGTGGGGCCCCTGCACCCATCCCACTTTCCCCTTGCCTTTGATGTTATTTGCCCTGGAACTCTTTACCTCTGTGTTTATGGCTAGCAACACATTGGAGTAGAACATTTCTCTTGTAACTGTGTTATTGGAGTCAGCTGAGGTGAACAGGACTCTGTGCATGCTTTTAATTAGAGCATTTTTAAACGTTTTCATCTGCTTTCTTGTATTTCACTTTTAGTCACTTCTGCTGCTCTTTTCTCTCTCTCTCCACCGCAGGGTCATCTGATTTCAGAAGGAATCCTGCATTTCATTAATGATCTATGGAATCAAAACAGTAGGGGACTTCTGGAACTTTTATTTACAAATGTTAACTAGATGGGCAAAAGAAGACATTTGACCTTCTTGAAGCAGAATGTATTTCTTATGCAAGAGCAGGTGCAATGCGAGATGTAAATGAAAAGTAAGTGATTTCACTCACTTTCTATGCTTTTGTTCTAGAGAAATTATTTCTAGAAGCAAAGAAGAGTTTTGCCTAATTTATTTATACACACTTACATAGCACTTCCTAGTACCAAGCTATATGGGCTTTAAAAATATGAGTCCCTTTACTCCTAATAATCCCATGAGATAGTGATTAATCTGATCCACATTTTATAAAGGATCAAAAGGAGGCATGAAATAATTAACTTCCCTAAGATGGCAACAGCTAGGAAGTGGCAGGACTGCGATACATTTCCAGGCAGTTCCTTGTTCCAAGGTTCATCCTCTTCCCTTCCCAAGAAATCAAAATTGAAACTATACTTTGTTACATATAGGTATACTCTTTTTGCAGAAATTAACTAGGGAAGTAAGAAAGGAAGGGAGAGGAGGAGAAAGAAGAATCATAAATGACAATGATGAGTCACTTCATCACTATCATCACAAGCTGGGTTTATTTAATTCAGTACATTTAAAGGATGTGCCATTTGAAAATGCTTCCAATGTAATCTTATACATACTGCAAAATAAAGTGTGCTTGTACTTGAAAACAGTGAAATGATTCATTAAAATCTGAATCTGCTTTAAATCAGACATTTTAATTTGCTGGGTAGACTGTGAGTGTGGAGGAGTAAAGAGGTTATTTCATCATATTTTTCAGGATATGCAGAAGCTTCTCAATATCTCACTAAGGAAAAATATGCATAGTAGAAGAAAGGTTTCCATTTCTGCTACGTTCCTAAATATTGGATTCTGTTTTGGAAAGCAGGCGCAATAACTGAGTTTTTACTTTTCCAGAAACCAGTTAGGTAACTATTGAGAGATGATCTGAGAGCATGTATGTTTTCTAGGTAAATATAGCTTGCATTACAACATTAGAGATGGATTTCAACTTTGTGTATGTGTGCCTTGTGGGATTTGGGGCTGGAGAGTGGTGTCAGGTTGCAGAGGAAAAGGGGCTGGAGGTGAAGCTGGAAAAGTGAGACTCCAAGAATGGTTGTGAGTCTGGGGATCCCTGGAGTACCGGCAAGACAGGAGGAGTCTTCCTAATACATGTATTTGATAAGCTTAGACATCTATGCTGTGGGATATCACAAAACGAAATGCGGTGGCATTTCAGACTTTGGTGAACATCATACTCAAGCCCTGCTCAGAACCATACACCTTCATTTGTTTCTTTAGTGCTTGGGTGCATTATTTCTTTTTCTTTTCTTCTTTTTTTTTCTTTTCTTTTTTTTTCTTTTTTGAGTCGGAGTCTCACTCTGTCGCCCAGGCTAGAGTGCAGTGGCACACTCACAGCCACTGCAGCCTCGACCTGCTGGGTTTAGGTGATCCTTCCACTTCAGCCTTCCAAGTAGTTGGAACTACAGGCACACGCCACCATGCCCAGCTAATTTTTGTGATTTATTGTAGAGACAAGTTCCCACCAAGTTGCCCAGGCTGGTCTCGAACCCCCGGGCTCAAGCAATCCTCTTGCCTCAGCCTCCCAAAGTGCTGGGATTACAAGCTGAGCCACCATGTCCAGCCGCATTATTTCTTGATGGTGGTTTAAACTTTGTGTCTCGGCACCATGAACAATATCTTAATACAGTTTTTTCTTGTGTAAATACGCTTTCCCAAATGTCTGCTTTGTTTTAGTTACTGTGTTCCAATAATTCTTACCACATGGAGAACACACTTCAATGTTTTATTTATTTAGGAGCATGGAGGTTTTTATTTTGTTCTTTCTTTTGAAGGAGCTCAAAATAACAAAGTGATAATATTTCAGAAATGATTTCATATTAAAGAAAAATGTGTTCCATATCCAACTGAAAAGGGGAAAAAAACCAGTCAGGTTTGTGACTACCTTAATTTTGATTCTTCCTCTGATGCTTTCTGAGGTACTTAAACTGTTGGAATACAAGCTCAATGAGGGAACAAAATGAGTTTTGTTCATTGCTATGTTTCTAGTGCTTAGGGTCCATAAGTACACAACAGATTCTCAAATGTATTTTTGAATAAATGAATAAAGTAACATCCTGCAATGCAATCTAAATGAAAATTTCACAAATGTCAAACAAACAAAATATACAGAAGGATTCATCTCAATGAATTAGGGAAGTGAACGTTTTCTTAGAAAGGTTTTGCTTCACAATACACTTGGATTTTTTATTTGTTTGTTTTAGAAGTTCCCTAGTTACACGAAAATCATCTACTTTAGTAATTTTCAATCATTTGTAAAAATATGGTGATCTGTAAATCCTGGTAGCTATTCACAAAAGGCTGATTTTTTAAGAAATATTTTCCATCATAGAATGTATACTGCGAACATTTTCTTCATTTAAATATTTGAGTAATGTTTCTTAATTTTCAAATTTTCTTCCCTCCCTCCCCCCAAAATCACAATTTTCTTAGACTTTCTAATTTTAAAGTTGTGGTATTCCCTAAGCTAAACTTTACCCTGGATATGGAGATCTTTCTTCTAATCAAAACCACATAGGATGGCTTTCCAGCAGAATTCTACAAAACATACAAGAAGGAGCTGATAACAATTCCATTGAAAGTACTCCAGACCAACGAATAGCCAAAACAATCCTCCGCAAAAGAAACTGAGCAGGAAATATCACACTTCCAGACTTTAAACTCTACTGTAAGGCTACAATAATCAAAACAGCCTGGAATTGGCACAAGAACAGGCATATAGACCAATAGAACAGAATAGAGATTCTGGAAGCAAAACCTCAATTTCTCAACAACTCATCTTTGACAAAGCCTCCAGCAACCACTAGGGAGAAGAGAACCTATTCAGCAAATGGTGCTGGAAAAACTGGCTGACCACATGCAGAAGATTGAAACAGGACCCCTACCTATCACCATACACAAAAATCAACTCTAAATGGATCAAACACCTAAATGTAAAACCTCTAACTATAAGAATCCTAGAAGAAAATATAGGAAACACTCTTAGGCATATTGAAGTAGGCAACCAATTATTGATCAATTTTCTGAAAGAAAATGCCATAGAAGATAAGATAGACAAGTGACACCACATCAAACTGAAAAGCTTCTGCAAAGCAAAAAAAATCATCAAGAGAGTGAGGAGACAGCCCACAGAATGGGAAAAAATATTTGCCAACTGTTTATCTGACAAGGGTCTAACATACAGAATCTACAAGGCACTCAAACATGCTGAAAAGAAAAAAACCAAACAACACTATTAAAAAGTTGGCAAAAGATATGAATAAACACTTCTCAGAAGAAGGCATATGAGCAGCCAACAGATACGTGAAAAAATGCTCAGCCTCACTAATCATCAAAGAAATTAGAATCAAAACCACACTGAGATACAACCTAACTCCAGCCAGGCTGGCCATCATCAACAACTCAAAAAACAGCAGATGCTGAAGAGGATGAAGGGAAAAGGGAATGATTCTACGCTGTTGGTGGGAGTGTAAACTCGTACAACCTCTGTGGAAAACAGTGTGGCAATTCCTAAAAGATCTAAAAATCGACCTTCCATTAGAGCAGCAACCCCCTTCTGGGAATATACCTGGAGGAACTCAAACATGCACACGCATGTTTCTTGCAATTCTATTCACAATAGCAAAAACATGAAACCAACCATGCTGCGCATCGAAGACTGGATAAAGAAAATGTGGTACATATACATGATAGAATATTATACAGCCATAAAGAAAAACAAAATTATGGACTTCACAGCAACTTGGATGGATTTAGAGTCTATAATATTCAGTGATCTGTCACAGAAACAAAGATCTGAGTGCTACATGTACTCACTCATAAGCAGACGCTGAACACTTATAATACTGTAAGAAAGGGATTGGCCAGGCACTGTGACTCAGCCTGTAATCCCAGCACTTTGGGAGGCTGAGGCGAGAGAATTGCCTGAGCCTGAGAGTTCGATACCAGCCTGGGCAACTTGGTGAGACCTCGTTCTACAATAAATCACAAAAATTAGCCAGGTGTGGTGGCGTGTGTCTGTAGTTCTAGCTACTTGGACGGCTGAGGCAGAAGGATCGCCTAAGCCCAGCAGGTCGAGGCTGCGGTGGCCAGGAGGGTGCCACCACACTCCAGCCTGGGTGACAAGAGAGACTCCAACTCAAAAAGAAAGGAATGAATTGGCAGTAGTGGAACACTGCCAGGGGAGGAGGGGGCATATAACATTGATAAATGTACCCAATCTCAAACCAGGCAAAGTAGGGACCAAGGGAAGGGCCAAACTTTACCTCTATGAGGATCACTTATGTACCTAACCCTGAATTACAATTACCGCACATCTTAAAAAAAAAGGCGGTGGGGGGAGAAGACCAAGATGCTAACACCAAGAATCTGCTCATTTCCTGAGGATAACATCATGGCAAAAACCAGGGCAGTGAGTTTAAACGGATCTAGCAAAAGTGCTAAAAACTTTTTATTGGAAAAAACTGTGTCCCTCTCCTGAACATTTAAATCAGAATAGCTGCTTTTCTACTGGACACCTATGATGGTACAGTTTCAGATTTTAAACAGTCAGTGTACAAAAGGAAATAAAGTACCACAATATCTAGCTGTCGTTATAAGAAAGAAGAAATCACACATGTTCCTCAAGAAAAACCTATTGTCCTGGTTAAGTTTTAAAATTATTTCTCAGGTGGCATTTTTAGTAGAGCTAGTGAGTAATATTAGTGACAGGACTTTCAATGACATTTTTACAGCAAAGGCATAGACACTATTAGGTGTTGTTTCCTACAATAACCTTAGATTTTTTTTTTTTTAAGCATAGCTGTAAAACTCAACAAAGATGATACTATGTTGTCAAAACAAAAACAACACATAGAAGACTCCCACAAATCTGACATAATAGCTCATATGTATATCTAAACTTTACTTGAATCTTTTACTTTTCTTTTCAACTGGATTGTTAGACAAGCTGTACTCCTACTATCATCCGTTTGTGCCAACTTTTTTTTTCCTCCCGTGAATGTCAGTTGAGCAGAGCTGACTTGGACAGTCTAGCTGGGGAATTCTGTTTTCTGTTGGGACAGCCTTAGCCCTTGCACTCTTGGTGTAGAAGCTCTATTGTGAAATGCTGCAGGCTAGTCAAGTTAGTCCAGTGGTCTTAATTGATGGAAATTTACCTTGAAATGTGATATTTGAGGGAGGTGGAGATCAGTGGGCCGGGGCCATGGGATTGATGTTGGCAGGACTCCTGTATCCCACTGTCACCTCGATCCCTTTCATTTTTACACATCTCCCACTCTTCTGACTCATTCAGAGGGATTCATTCTGCTGCCTCTTCCAGTTCTCTCTTCAGCCAAAAGAAACATATGGAAGTGACACTACCTTAAACATCCACTTTTCAGGTAATGCAGAATTAACAACAAATATGCTTTAAGAATGACTACCATAGGATTGATCAGTTTGTCTACTTCTACCCCTCTTAAATAATATGTAGTTTACCATGTGGCATTTACTTTTATTTGCTGTGACTTAAATAATGAAAAGACAAATGCTCTTTAATCAGTATTACTTATTATTTCCTTGGAAAGTAGATTGATCCAGGAATTTCTGCAAGACTGAATTAAGACATCATTTTAAGAGGAAGAAAGAACAGAGAAGGACACGGTCTGTGTTGGCTGATCACTTGGCTTCCTCTTTGTGGGAAGCAGATCAAAGGATTCCCAGAGGTCGGGTCAAAGACCCTTTCATCGAATAGTTAGCCCTCCTAAATATTCTTTACATGAAAGAAACTACCTCAAAGAGTAAATATTTTAAAAATATTTTAAAATCAAAACATTGGTTCTGTTAGTCAAACAGGCTTTTTAGCAGTGTATGAGGCACAGAAATAATATTTGGTTTTTCTGGTTTAGATCCCAAATGGCAATACCTTTTGACTCCCTTAGGTTTGATTTTTTTTTTTTCTGAGTTAACAGTTCTATGATATAAGTAGCAATAATAAAATATCATTTGTCAGTTTTTAAAGGGAAAACAGGTTTTCTTTTTTTAAACTGGAGTTTCAAAATATTTTATAGTCACTAACTGGCTAATGCTATGGCACAAGGGGCCACAGAATAAACTCACAATCTAAAAACATTTGATCATGGCCTCTAATTTTCTGTTGCTGTGAATTCTAAGTCCTGATTATATACTTGCAAAAAAGATAGTTAGATTACTTTTTATCTCTAAGTTTTTCTTGTAAGATGTCCACTCTCATTTTATGTTGCCAGAAGTTTAAATTTTCAACATACCATTTCTCCTTTTCCTAAAAATCTGAAAGGAGAAAAAAGTATGTGATTATTACCATTTTCTCTAACAAGAATAACTGAACTTACTGTAATGTGTTTCTGTGTGGGTGGAGCGGGGAAGAGAGAGAGAAAGAGAAGAGCGAAAAAAGATGACTCTTTTCTTCAGCTGGCCTTTTTAACATTGCATGTTTGTATGCCCCATTACCCTTGAGCCAGTTTCAGTGTCTAGCCACTCCTCTGGGAACTCAGCAAGCACATAAAGTTTTAGAAACTTGTGTCAAGAAAAGCTCCAAATGTCAATAGCAAAGTGGCTTTCTGTGGCTTATTTGTATCTAACAAAAATACTACCAATAGAGTGGTCTAATAATAAGAGAGATCAGAACTTTCGGAAATATGTAAGTGTATGGTATTGCTAAACACTTAATATTATAAAAACATTTTTCTTCATAATTAAGAGAAGATCCTGTTGTCTTTGCTTTTATATAAACTGACAAATAATTTTCTTCCTCAGTTTTCTCCAAGTGAAGAGAAGAACAACACTGACTTATCAAGTTGCTGTGAAGACGATATGAGACAATCTATGCAACATACATGTAGATCTCAGTAAACAAAATTACAAATGTGGCTATGGTCTTACTCCTAATGCTAGCAATGCCTGACTCCTTTCACTTCCCCTCTTAAACAGTTATTCTTTATTCTTTTGGTATCTCAAGTTCACTGCTGCTGGCAGTGGTTTTACCAGGTATTAACTTCCATAAACATGTTAGAAGAAGAAAGAGCAGAGAGAAAGAGGGCATTGTGATATTCTCCCCAAGAATATAGTGATATTCTCCCCCAAGCCCAGACTCTTTACAAATTACTCTTCTGATTATGTTTCTATGTTATCATTATTACTGATGGTTTTACTCCTAAGGCTAATTTTGTAGTGGTCTGGGTTTTGATAGACCCTGTCTGGGCAATACTGTTTTAAGTGAAATGATAGCAGTTATCTGATCAATATAACAGTGATGGTCAATTTGATTATTTGGTTTAAATTGCAGCCTTTTATTTAAGTATTTAAGGGAAAAATGCCTTTGAAGATCACATTGCATTAATGTAAAGCCGAGTTAATTATCTAATTTGGATCTTTAAATGTGGACTTTCCAAAGAGTTGAGACTAGAGCTTAAATTTAGAAATGAGAGGAAATAAAATTTTGCAGCATAAAAATAAACATACACATTTTTTCTTTATCTATGTATCGATTAGAAAGCTTCAAAGGCTAGTTTAATACTTATTGTTTTTAGAATATATCTTATGTTTGCCAATGTCCATGTGAAAAAGTAATTGCTAATTATTTTTTGTTTTTTAATTAAAAGAAACTCTAGTTGTTGTTTATTATTCCTAGTAATGATTGAAATGACTTCAATTAAGTTTTTGGATAATTTAATTTTTGTACTTATATTTATAGTCTTTATGGTTTTTTTTAATCACTGTAGAGATTTCATTAAATTTCTCCAAAACCACATATAGAATTTTGGGTTCAAGTGAGTAATATTTAATCCTCTCATCATTTTCAGTGTGGAATTAAATTTGTATTCAGTTTTGAATTATATTGGTTGCTCATTTTGACTAAGCCTAGACTTTTCTTTAAACTGATGGCCATAGAAGTATAAGCATACAGAAGCACAAGTGTTTAAGGGTCAAATCTACTGCATAACCAAATGGGTGATTTCTAGGGCATCTTTCTTGAGGAAAATATCACTCTTTTCACGATACCCTCTTTCTCTCTACTCTTTCTCTCCACATTTTTATGGAAGCCATAACCTGGTAAAATCAATCCCAATGGTGAACTTGAGACATGCAAAAGAATAAACGTGAAGGGGAAAATGTGGAGGAGCCAGGCACTGTTGTTAATTGTGTTAGGCAACTGATCTTCCTACTTGCATTCATTAAAAATACTGTAGCCTTAAACAATTCACTTCTCTCTAGGACTCACTTTCCTTATCTGCAAGATGAAGGTATAGACGAGAGAGTTTCTAAAATTCTTTGCAAGACTGAAATTCCTGTGATGAATCTAGCACATTTGAGCTCCCTTTCTTTCTCCTCTTATAATCACTGACATCTTCGGTTGCCTGACACTCCTAGAAGTGAGATTTGCCAAAGTGTGAGTTCATTGATACTCATCTTGTGTAACAGATTACTTTGATAAAGAGCACAATTCCAGTTCTATTGTTCTCATCAATCTCCCAAACAACTTTTTTAAAAAAATATGATTTTACAATACTATAGACTGAGTACTTAGTGTAAATCAATTTCTTCCCCACCGTATTATCGATATATACATTGTGATTCCCTGTAAGGGGAAATTCTAACAGATGGCTGTTAGTGACAAAAAGGACATTGCTTTTTTTCTTTTCCAGACTTTTTTCAATTGAAACAGTTTTATTTCAGAGCACAGTTTATAGAAAATACTAAAGTGTAGGTTTTTCACAGAGAAAGCCGTTTGCTTACAATTATTTTCATAAGGAAGATGTTCTGTGCCAACTGGCACTCGGTTTCAAAGTAACCTCAAAATTTCAGTTAAACACATCTCAGTTTCCTAATAAAAGTAAATGTGCTATATCCTCACCTTCTCCATCCACATGACTGTCATCAATAATATTGTTAAAATGAGGAGTGTAACACTGAGATAAATGTAGATCATAGCATCTTGTCATGCGAAAAATAATCAGCCTTACTAAAAGAATGTTTCATGGTGATAATCTAGTGACTTAGAAAACTTTTAAATTGGAGATGAGTGAGAGCTAGAGAAAAAATGTAGTTTAAAAAAAAACAAAAGCAAAACAAAAAAAGTTCTAGTTTTGGCACTCCTGCCACTGACTCATAGTATGAACTTGAACCAGTCACCTATCCACACAAGTACCTTAGTTTATAAAGTAAGAAAATGCTTCAGCTTCCCTATTATGGAGAACTGCTGAGATCACTTATATAAATATTTTTCTTTGGCTCCCTAGAAGACAGGAACTTTATAAATATTTAACATTATTGTTGCACCTTAGGTCCAAGTAGACAGGAAAATTGTGATACCCTCAAGAGAAAATACTTATTTCAGATCATCCTAATTCATACCAAGCAACTTTGCGTGGGATTGACTGTCCCTTGGGCTTTCTTTCTCCCTCACCCCTTCCCCCGCAGTCCCTTGTAGTTGACTAATGTGGAAATATAAATCAACTTCAGCAACAGAGGGTTTGGAGGCAAGGGAGCGCAGCATGGCTGCAGTCACACTGGCAGATTGCAAGTTAGGTTTCAGTTTGGGAATTAAAATAAATATTGTATTTCAAATCCCTGATTAGAGTGTGAGAAAATGACTCATTTTAAGAATGAGTAATTTGGTTAAATGATCTGAACTTAAGTAAGCCCTCCCTGAATCTGTAGTTTTGTAGATTCTATTTCTTTTTTCTACTTATATATCCAAAGGATACATGGGGAGAGAGAGCTGGTTACTTGTCACTGTAACTAGCATGTATAAACTCACTCTGTTTATTTCAAGTAGAGTCTAACAAAATTAATCCACATGTTTCTTTGCAAATTCTTGCCCAACAGACTGCTCTTCTAAACCTTTAATGAAACTGGATTCTGGAATGATGTTCCCGGAATGCATACAAGGGTTATTTTTAGATGGTGGAATTTCAGGTGATTTTTTTTTTTTTTTTTAGTTTACTTTCTTATTCATACATTTCTGAATTTCTTGACTCTTTTCTTTAAATGAGCATTTCATTTTTACAAAAATAATACCTTAAAAATTTTGAAACCCCTGACCCCTGATTTCATTCTCCTTTCTACCATATTCCCTGAGTTTGTAATGAACTTATGCATCCTTTCTGCTTTCCTTACAAATTTATGACAAGCAGCAATACAGTAATTGATTTCCAAATCAGAAAACGGAGCCCTCTATGCAGTTGAAGTATAACATTTGTTTAGACCCAGTCAAGCAGCTTACAAAGCACACATAGATAAAATTTTCAGCCGAGAGTCATGGCTCACGCCTGTAATCCCAGCACTTTAGAAGGCGAAGGCAAGAGGATTGCTTGAGCCCAGGGGTTTAAGATCAACCTAGGCAACATAGTGAGACCTCATGGTAATCATGACACTGCACTCCAGTCTGGGTGACAGAGTGACACCTCGATTCAATAAATAAATAAGTAACTTTTCCATTTTGTCTTAAGTTACTGGAGTAATTCAAAGCAGAGTAAGTCCTCTGAGTATGAATTATGCCAGTAATGTTCTGTTTGTTGACCTCATCTCAAAATGGTTATATCAGTTTTAATGACTCTTGAATACTCAGGACATTTTGGATGCAATGCTGTTCACAACAAAAGACAATAACTTCATATTCAATGAAATCATAAAGACAATTTAAAACTTTCTCTTTTGTGTATTCATGTACGATATTTTCTATTTTTGCCTCAATACCAATACACAGCAGATCATTTCATCAGATCTGGGGCCAAGCTCACACAGTTCAACTTTGTTAAGAGGATGCTTCCAGGAGGATCTGGGTTGCATCTGTGTGCTCTTCTTACAAATATTCATGAAGGCCCTATAGCATGCCTGTCCATATTCTAGGTAATGGGATTACAACAAGGAAGCAGATGCCATGCCTGTCCATATTCTAGGCAATGGGATTACAACAAGGAAGCAGATGCCATTCCTGACCCAAAGAGGGTATCGAAGGAAAAGAAACCCACGGACAAGAATTGCACTAAAGTGTCAGGGGCGACGCATGAGGTGACGACAGAAGATGCCACCGACACCGCTGTGGAGTGGCTGATGCCATCTGACTGAAGTGTGGGAAGGAGGACCAGAAAGTATGCCCGAGAGTGGAGGGGAGAAAGGCAGAGAAAATACTCTGAAAGGGCACAGTGATGTGAAGCAGCATGACTCTCCACTGAGGATTCTAGAGGGAGTTTTCCTGTGTCTAGAGGCCAATGGTCAGCGAGATGAGGCAGTGATGAAGCTAGAACAGTAAGTGAGGTCTGGACAGAACATTCTGGGGTTCAAACTCTAGAAGGCATGACAGCATCTTGTTTTAACAAAGGTAAAATGTCCTGGCAGATGTGAGTTTGGGGTCTACACAACAAACCCTAGGAAGCAGAGGTAGCCATGTGCTTGTTCTAGGCTCCTCCATGCTAAGCGTAAAAGTAGGGTCCCCAGGCAGGAGGCTTGCCTTTGGTCTGCAGCAATTTAACTCCCCTGAAGCCCCTGACCAGGATAGTGAGAGGCTGCAGTACAGTGAGTGGCCGCCCAGGCAGCCATGAGCCATTTCCCTTGAACTCGGGGCCCCTCACTTTGCTCCCCTTTCTTTCTATATCCCTCTTTTGTTCGTGGCTGAAGCCAGCAGCCTGTTGCCTGTAGAAACCCAGTTGCAAGGTTGTCACCCTTCCTTTGCTGCAATGATGTCGCTCCCCCTGGCGTCTGCTCAGTGGGTCCTGGGGAGGCGAGGCACTTGACTATGGATGTTTCATATCCTCAACGCCCTGGTTCTTTTAACACTTTCTGGGCTCTTATGCTCTTATGAAACCTCGTCCCAAGGTTTCAACATCACTTCTCTGGTGCTGGCCCATTGACATAGGGCTAGCCCTGTGGATGGTAAGCCAGTCTCTCCCTAGGACAAATCCCTTCCCAGGCGACTCCCAGAACCCCCTGGAAATCAGATCCACCTAAACGTTGCCTTCCAGACATGGTCAAATATGCCTGAATCCTTAGAAGCACCTAGTGGAGAGGTAACTTTGGAAGGGAAATGCGAAGAGAAAACAGGCAAGAGAAAAAAACCAAGCTGAAATATGAATTGAGAGAAAACAAGAAGTGCAGGTGGCTGTGTAGACCTTCCAATTCCGGACTAAAAAGTACATGTTTGTCGTATTCTTCTCACCCATTTTTTCCCCATCTGTTATCCTTTATTTGTTTTTTCTATTTCTCATTGTTTGTATTTTTGTGAACCACCTTAGAACTTTTTTTTTAAACTTGGCAAATTATAAACAAATGAATAAATAAGGAAAGTAATTTATAGTCGCCATGTTAAGCATTTGGCATTCTGACGGCAGGAGGTGTGAAAGGTAGAGGCCAAAACTAACTGGTGATAAACGTGGCTGTGGCCAGAACTCAGAATGACCGGAAAAGAGGATCTTGAATTAAAATCTAACTTTCAAATGACAATTCCACCGCTGACCTGCTCTGCTGGTGGCAAAGTAGTTCAGCAGACTTTGCTCCGTCAAAACCAAACCGAACAAAAGCCAGGCGGAAGGCGAGCCCCAGGGCGCCGGTCCTCGCTGTGAGGAGCGAGATCCGGGTCCAGCCCCGCGCAGGGGTGGGAGATGCGCGGGGACGGGGTGGGGGGTGGAGGGTGCGGCGGCCCCTGTCCCTCCACGCAGGCGGGGGCCCCGCGGGGTACAATGGCTCTGGAAGATCCGCAGCAACGGATGCAAAGGTGAGGGTCGCCCTGGACGGGACTTTCTCTCGCTTTTCTCCACCCACCGCGAGTCGACCCCTTTTGCTCCCCCCGAGGCTGAGCTCGCCCTCCCTCTCGCCGGTTTCCCACGCTTCCTCCGGGATCCCTGGCCCACTTCCCCGAGCGCCCGCTCTCCGCTCGCACCGGGACTCCCTCGCCCTCCTCCTTCGCCCCCTTCGCAGCTTCTGCCCTCTCCCCCCCGCTCCCGCCGGGAAGCCCCTCGCTCGCCTCGCACCGAGCCCAGACCTCCGGGAGCAAGCCCGGGCTGGGGGCTGCAGGTGGACCGGCGGGAAGGGCGCGGCGGGGCGGGGTTGGCAGGACCCGGGCGCGACGGAGGAGACGGGGCGGGACGGGGCGGGCAGAGCGGGTCCTGCCCCTCCCAGCGGGCGCGCGCGGGCCCGGGGGCGGTCCCGACCTCCCGCGGCCGCTCCTCGCTCCGCAGTGGCGCCGAGGATGTGCTGGGCGCTGCTCCTGCTGTGGGCGCTGCTCCCCGGGGCGGAGGCGGGGGGCTCGGGCCGGACCTACGCGCACCGGGCCGTCCTGGACGCCGACGGCAAGTACTGGCTGGGCTGGGGCCGGCGGGGCGGCCAGATCGCCTTCCGCCTGGAGGTGCGCACCACCGGCTACGTGGGCTTCGGCTTCTCGCCCACCGGGGCCATGGCCGCGGCGGACATCGTCGTGGGCGGGGTGGCCCGCGGGCGCCCCTACCTCCAGGTAAGCCTGTCCCCCGCCTCCTCCGGGGCCGCCCCGCCGAGCTCAGCCGCGTCCCGACCCCAGCAGGGCGCAGGTGCGGTCCGCCCCTGACCCCGGGCTTTCGCTGAGCAGGGGTGATCCCGGGCGGCTTTCCTTACCCGAACACGCTCCTGTCCTCAGCGCCCCGACTTTATCGACCCCCCACCCACGCACCTGCCACGCATCCCCTTTCATCGCTGGTGGGAAAAGAGAGGGACCCCTTGGGGACCTAACGGGACAGCTGGGGGGCGGGGAACGGACAGAGGGCTTGAGCATTTTGCGCTCTTGCTGTCTAGGGCTGGGAATCTGTGAACTTCTGAGTCTGGACGCAGGGCTGTTGTCAGCTCCACCATCCTCAGGATAAGTGAAGGATTCTTGAGATCGCCTAGAAACTTTGCTATTGCGAGAGCCGTTTAGGGAGCCGCTCTTAACGACCTCCGAAACCTAAGGTCCTTAAGCAAAAACTCCTATTAAGCGGTAAAACCTTTCGCTTACTTTCGTAGCCAACAAAGGGAATTTGACAGCTGCCGACTGGTTTTGAGGGAGGAGTTACTTAGCCTGTTCATAGGTACTTTTATAAATAGGGAAAAGAGAAAAGGTGAGATGACCAGGATGATTAGGCGGTTAAATTTCCTGGACATCTGTGTTTCAGCGTGACCCACGTTTGGATCATGGTGAATATAGACTCTGTTATTTATCAAAATTTATCCAAAAATGTATCCAAGAATGCAACCCCGTGCTAAAAGTTTCTTAATCCAGATGAAAATCCGGTTCACGCATTGCATGAAGACTTTTGTAGTATTAAAACAGTATTCCCAATGGATTTAGAGTGCCTTTCTTAGTAATTTTATCCCCAACTTAATACATTTATCCCCAGCTTCCAAGTTCGATTTCCGCAAGGTTCTGACCGATACTATCAGATTTGAACCCCAACTCCGGCACTGAACCATGAACCCTGGCAGGAAATAAAACGACAACAATGAAAGTTCACAACCGCCCTGTTATCTATTTTTTCATAAATTAATCGTTTCCTCCCCAAACAAGCCGCTCTACGACTCCAATAAAATCAAGTTTTATGAGGACTGCACTCTGCTGAAGTCACTGATGTGTACATTTTCTCCTGCTGCAGAATCTCAGACCTTAAATTTGGGAATCAAGGATTTGACCCCACTCACAGGCCTCGTTAGTAGACTGAATGATTCTGTGGTATAAAGTAGAGAATGCCATATCTGAATTCAGATAAGTAGAGCATACCTTATCTGAATTTGTGCTGGAGGTTTCTTTGCTTGTTTGTTTCGACGGTTTTGGGTGAGGAGTGTAGTTTGTCTTTTAAACTATCTTTGCATGTTTATAGAAGAGGGCATGGGACGTCTTCCTATAGTAGTATTATAAAACAAGGTACAGTTTAAATGTTAATTTGATATTATTTTCCCCAGAAAATAGCATTTCTAGATTGCCTACACAATTTGATGTCAAATAAAAGGCCAAAAGTAGAAACCTGAGTAAACATGTCATAACGGGTCTACCACAGACACAGACTTTGTTCAATTACAGAGTGTTTTCAGACTGCAGGTGGTCCTTCGTAAAGATTGCATAAGACTTAAGATTAATTTTGAAACAGGACTTTTCTTAAGGTAATTAGTGAAAATATATCACTATGAGATAAATTAGAAATGGATGCTTTCCCAGTACATTTAATGTGCAAGAAATAGGATTTTTCCCTCCATTTTTATTCCTAAAGAAATAAAATTCTTATTTTCATATATGAAATAGAGTCATTTTCTTATTTGGCTCACACCTTTTACTCTTCCATTCCCTTAAATATTCTGCTCATTTTAAGACATAAAATACGATAAAATTATGCTAATCAATTAAATGGAAAGACAATTTAATTAAAATCTTAATAAGGTAAAAGACACCAAATACTATAAATTAAAAGAAATGGATCAATTCCAGCTATATCATCCAGGCTGGGTAATTCTTGAAATTGAATCTTCTTTCTACAAACTATGCATTTGAGATTCTTCATACACTGTGCTGTGGGAAGGTCACCTTTAGCAACAATGCCAAAAGACTTCTTAAATGTAGTGTATGTGATTCTATTAGTAGACTTCGGATTTTGGGTACTTTTGTTCCCAGGAGAACAAACTTTACATGGAACAATGAAATAAAAGCATTGGCTCTTGGGGCATCAACGTATGGGTAGCAGCCACTGATGGTTGACAATGACATGAAGCTGTATGATAATAACCTAAGCTGATATCTCAGCCACCTCATCTTGTGGCTTTTCTTCATATATTTTATTTCATCTTTTCTTATGTAATTTTAACCTTGAACTTTAGATTTTTTTTTTTTTTTTTGAGTTGGAGTCTCACTCAGTCGCCCATACTGGAGTGCAGTGGCCGCTCCTGGCCACCGCAGCCTCAACCTGCTGGGCTCCGGCGTTCCTTCCGCCTCAGCCTTCCAAGTAGCTGGAACTACAGGAGCGCTACCACGCCCGGCTAATTTTTTGATTTATTGTAGAGATGAGGTCTCGCTTGCCCAGGCGGGTCTCGAACCCACGGGCTCAGGCAATCCACTCACCTCAGCCTCCCAAAGGCGCGGCATTACAGGCTGAGCCACCGAGCCCGGCTTCAGAGGGTTTTTATGATGGAAAAGTGAATACTATTTGAAGTGGGGGAAGAAAAAAAAAGATTCTAAATACGCACTGCCCAATTTAACAATTCAATTCTATTAAGAATGCACACCCGTGCAAACACACAAAACACCCAGGGGAAATATGCAGAAATGCTAATAGGGCTTACTCAGGGTGGATGAGAATGGGTACACTTCCTCGTTCTTAGTTTCCAAATTTTATTTTTCACTTTTATTTAGGGGAAAAAAGTTTTAGGAACAGAGCACCTACAACGCACTTGAAACTCTGTACCAACTACACAAGCCTGTGAACAAAATCAGAAGGGAGCAGTCAGGGAGAATTTCTGGATGAGTATTTTTTTGTGCTATTTCTGTCGCTAGAGAGTTGTCTACAGTTACAACACACACCGAGGCAGATCACACATATGCAAGAAAGTAAGAAAATCGAGAAAAATTCTGAAAAATGAGGAGCAGTCTGGAGGGGGAAGACTGAGTCTACTTGAAGTGGGGTGCTGAGTCTGAAATTCCCCACCGACTAGAAGTTCTCCGTAACTTACTATGCCCAGACCCAAACTCCAAACTAAAACCCTGCAACTCTGACCCATGCGGAGCCGGCCTGCTGGGCAGCGCACCCCCTCCAGCAGGTGGGCAGGGGTGAGGGGTGAGCACAACTCAGACTCACTGCCCCACCCCCACCCCTTGATCTGCTGCGGGAGCAGGATCCAGCTCTCCTGACGGAAGCCCCTGCCTCAAGCAGCCGATAGCAGCCCGGCCAGAGGCCAGCAGGGAGGAAATCAAGCCCGACCACATCTGAGACCTGGCAAAAAGCAGCAGCAGCTGCTCTGAAGCCGCCAGCACACGAGAACCAGGTCATGACGCGGAGGCGGCTCCTCGGCCAGATCCAGCAAGAGCCCTGACTCCTCACACTCACACACACACACACACACACGCACACGCGTGTACACACATACATCCCTCTGGCAGCACTGGGGCCATTGCCCAAGTTTCACAGTGCACGTCCCACAGCCAGAAAAGCCCCCTTCGGTTCCCATAGAGGCGGGGCCTTCCCACAGCTCCTCCTACCCGACTTCTCAGACCCACTTCTCACCACCCACCTCCTGCTCCAAAAGTCTAAAAAGTGAAGGAAACGAGAAAGCAAACGCTGCTCACACCACAGTCGCCTGACAGACAGCCAGTCCCTGGCTAATGGCCCCATGCACTTTCCCTAAAGGGGCCCCTCAAAGGGTTTCCTCAAAACCCACGGAAAGTTCAGGTGTGTCAAAGGGGCCATGGTTGAAGGAGGAAGACGGCACATAACAGTTTTGAGTGCTGGGTGCAAACTCTAAATTAAGAAAGCACCTTTATGTTTCTATAATTAAAAGTAACTTTTTCAATTCCGCCAACAACTCCACATCCATTTTAGTGGATGAGGCACAGGATGGTAACTAATGTACTTTAAGGTTCAAAATTGGTGAGCAGCAAAGTCAAATCCAACATCAGAGTCAATAGCAGATGCCCATGGCCTTGATTATTCTTTTGGAGAATGAGCTCCCACATTTGCAGGAGGGGCCGACAATTATTAATGAATTTCAGCCCCTTACTCGAACTCCTGACAAGTGAGTTTGCCCCCATGCATTACTTCCTTAAGGACAGGAAGACTTAATTTTTTCATTCAAATAAATCTTTAACCACCCAAAAATCTCGAAAAAAATTCATTTTTGGCAGAGGTGTATCCACCTAGCAGCTATAAGATCAACTTCACACAGTGGGCTGGGAAATGTGTTAAAAGGGGGGTGCCTGTTATTTAGGGCCGGAAATTAGGGAGCACAAATACATTTTATTCATCCTAATCTCACTTCCTGGAAAACTCATATAACACATCTCAGCATAAAGCCTCATTATCCCCAGCCACTACTGGTCTGTTAGCCCAGACAACTGAAAGACACCAGTAATTTGGGTCTTGTACATGTTCATCTGAAAGTACTATCTGCAATGCTGGAGAAAAGGAAACCAGGAACCCTGGCCCCTCCACATTCATTGTCTCCTCCCTGAGGGTCATAGGTAATGAGGAAGGTCATGGGGATGCTGGCCCTCTGGCCTCTGGTAGTACATCACTCAGCCTCCTCTTCCCATCCCCCCACCACCTGCCCTAGGTTTTGGTGAGCCTGCTGGATCTTGGTCCTCCTCCATTCTCCTTTTCCTCCTTCATCCCCTCAACAGAGCCGTTCTCCATTCTCCTGCTCTTGCCACACTTCCCTTGGAAGCCTCACCCCTACCCAAGGCCCCATCACTCATCCTGCACCAATAACTCCAAAGCTTCCCTTTTCCTCGATTGCTCTGCAGCTACCAGACACGTTTCCACTTGGCTGCAATTTAAGCCCAACACATTTAAAACCTAACTTAGCGCCTCTCCCCATCTTCCACCCCATTAAAAAAAAAAATCACATTAAGGGCCATCCTGACTGAAGCCTTCTATCCCCTTTGATGTCCTTCTTGATGTTTGCATATCCAAGCAAGCCCTTGTCCTGCCAACTGCTCCTCTGAAAGAATTTCAAGGCCAGGCACAGTGGCTCAAGCCTGTAATTCCAGCACTTTGGGAGGCTGAGGTGAGGGGATTGCCTGAGTTTAAGACCAGCCTGGGCAACTTGGCGAGACCTCATCTCTACAATAAATCAAAACATTAGCAGGCGTGGTAGCACACGCCTGTAGTTCCAGCTACTTGGAAGGCTGAGGCAGAAGGATCGCCTGAGCCCAGCAGTTTGATGCTGGGGTGACCGTGAGTGTGCCACTGCACTACAGCCTGGGTGACGGAGTGAGATCTCAACTCAAAAAAATAAAGAATAAAAGAAAGCAATTCAGACCTGCCTTCTTTAGCTTTCTCCTCACTTATCTCGCAAGAGAACAAACTCAGCAGGGGCTCCTTGTACAGCCACCCTCACCTCCACTTTCGCCCCATCACGCTGCTCATTCACTGAGCATAGAACCCACATCCCAGCTCCCAGGCCAGGGGGCCCGCTAATTCAGCACTTCAGTCTTCTCTTTTGGTCCAAACAGTAAAAATAAACAGACAGATGTATAGATAAACAAATAAATAAGTGAACAAATGAATAAATGTATAAAGGGCAATAAAGACTACTTTCATTGAGTAGTACTGCTCCTGGAAACTTACATTTATGAATTTACATTAAAAAGTATTCTTCTATACAATAGTGAATGTTGAAAACTCCGTATGAGAAGAATGGTTTGGAAAACTATGATACAACTCAACGGATTATACACTCATCTAGACCCTTAATTATGAATACCAAAGAAAAAAGCTAGATAAAATAGGAAGTAAAAACAGAATGCTATACTATAAGAAGGTTATGATTGCAACCACATAAAACCTACATGCATGCAAATGAGGAAAGAAGGTAGTTTTTTAAAAGTGAAAATAACTGTCCTAGCCCCCATGGAATGAAGAAATTTCATCTACAGATGCTATCAGCACATAACAACAATCATACCTTTCACATATGCATATGTAGTTATGTATTCATTCTTTATCTCCCCCAGCAAGTATGTACTCTGCATCACTTTTAAGCACTGGGGATACAGTAGTGAACAAGTAGAGTCCTTACCTCATGGACAGAGACTTTTTGGATGCTTGAATTTGTCTTAGATATCATTCAAAGTTAAGTTCCTTTAGAAACTTTAGACACAGTACCACTATCACTAACATATGCATGACAGCATAAGTTATATACTCTGTGGCTTTGAATATGTGATGAAAGCAATGAAAACTGATATTAACTGTGAATTTACCCCCAAGTGAAGCTGCCTTTTGTGTAGTTACTGATAGGATATCAAAGGCATACCATAAGCTCATTATAGAGTCAAAGAAAACCCTGGTGGATGTCCCAAGAGAGAAAAAGAGGTTGTAAGAACAGAATGATAAGGAAGAAAATGAATAGCTTCAGTAGAAGTTCCTGGGGGAGATGGCAGAACAGGAGGTTCTTTTCATTATAAAATGGAAAATAAAGAGGTGGAAACAATACAAGACTTCCACTGCCCAGAGATAACCACAGTTTACATTTGGTACCTTTTTTTGGTCACTATGCAACATGCACTTAAGTTATAAAAATGGAATCACTGAGTATATTCAGTGTTTTTTCTCCTTCTATGCCAATTTCTTCCCTAACTATATCATAAGCATTTTCCCATATTGTTAACTATTCTTCAAGAGTTTCATTTTTAACAGCTTCACTGTTTCCTCTGGAATGTTTGTGGTACACACAGAGCCCCTGAAGTACAGTTTCTAGGTCTTCTCATGCTTTGCTACATTCCATGGTACATATTGACCCCAGCCCCCCAATGTCTGTGCAGGCTTATTTTTCCCTTGAAGACAGAGATGGCCAACTTTTAGGGACTAGTAAAGAACAAGTAGAGTCCTTGTCTCAGATCCCATTCAAAGGTAAGCTCCTTTAGAAACTGACACAACCACTAACATATGCATAGCAGCATAAACCAGAATAGATTACCGCACTCACTCCAAGGACTCTAGGTAACAACCTTGATAACAACAGGTAGGGGTAGAATTTACTCACATTTGCCCAGGGTTTCATCTTATTTGGGTGACTCAAAATTTAGAAGAGATGTCTCTAGTAGGCCTTTGGGGACAACCATCCATTCTGGGATTGGAAGAGGAATAGTAGCATTGCCAGTATCTGCTGTTCCAGTGCCCCAGGAAACACTGATGAGGCCCCCAAGGCACACTGTTTGAGAAACGGTCGATGAAGACATGCCCAGCAAGAGATAAGCAGATTGAGCACAGTCAACGGGATCTTGATCAGGAGTCCTGTGAGTGTGTTCTACAGACCAGCACTGTCCTGCAACCTCTATCAATAAGTATAAAAGCTGAGAGTAAGCATTAACTTTAGAAACTTGTATCACAATTTGACACTGTTGTGGCATCTAATAAGCACATGATCATTTTTCTAGTAATTCATTTTTATTATATTTTACAAAATTATCAGTCCATGATGGATTGCAAATTTTAAAAACCTAGTCCTTCACCAGAAATTCTGGAGAGTGCTAATTTATCATCTTAATGTTAATAACAGCCAATTCGTGCAAATAACCAATGAAAAAGCTATAATAACCAATCTAGCTATCTCATTTAGTGTAAAATCTCAAAAACCTTTAGAGTGCACCAAGACAATTCAATGGGAAAAGAAAAGTATTTTCAACAAATAGCACTGGATCAACTAACTACACAGGCACATGCAACAGAATGAATTTGAGCCGTTGTCTCACACCATATACAAAAATTAACTCAAAATGGACCAAAGGTCTAAGTGTAAGAACTAAAACAATAAACTTTTCTTTTTTTGAGTTGGCGTCTCACTCTGTTGCCCAGGCAGGAGAGCAGTGGCACACTCACAGCCACCACAGCCTCAACCTACTGGGATCCCTCTGCCTCAGTCTTTCAAGTAGCAGGACCCACAGGCATGCATTACCATGCCCAGCTAATTTTTTGATTTGTTGTAGAGACAAGGTCTCACCAAGTTGCCCAGGCTGGTTTCGAACCCCTGGGCTCAAGCAATTCTCTCTCCTCCACCTCCAAAAGTGCTGGGATTATAGGCATGAGCCACCATGCACAGCCTAAAACTATAAATTCAAAAGGAAACATACCCATAAATCCTCATCACCTTGGGTTAGCCAATGGTTTCTTAGAAGTGACACCAAAAGAGAAAGTATAAAAAAGAACAAAATATAAACTGGATTTCATCAAAATTGAAGTCTTTTGAGCTGCAAAGGATACCATCAATAAAGTGGGAAAAACTCACATGATGAGAAAAAATATTTACAAATTGTATCTGATAAGGGTCTCATATATGTATAAAAGACATACCAAAAATCCTCTTACAACTCAATAACAAAAAAAGAAAATCCAATTTAAAAATGGGCATAGGCTGGGCATAGTGGCTCATGCTTGCAATCCCAGTACTTTGGGAGGCCAAGGGGGGAGGATTGCTTGAGCTCAGGAGTTTGAGAATAGCCTAGGCAATGTAGCAAGATCTTGACTCTACAAAAAAATAAAAATAAAAATTAGCCAGGCATGGTGGCATACACCTGTAATCCCAGCTACTTGGAAGGCTGAGGCAGAAGGATCACCTGAGCCCAAGAGGTCAAGGCTGTGGTGAGGCAGGATCAAGCCACTGCACTCCAGCCCGGGTAACAGCGTAAGACTCCGACACAAAAAAAGAAAAGGGGAGGAGGCTAAGTGAAATAAGTCAGACACAAAAGGTCACGTATTATATGATTCCATTTTATTTTATTTTGTTTCTTTTTTTGAGTTGGGAGTCTCACTCTGTCGCCCAGACTGGAGTGCAGTGGCTGCTCCCGGCCACCGCAGCCTCGACCTGCTGGGGTCTGGCAATTCTTCTGCCTCAGCCTTCCGAGTAGCCGGAATTACAGGCGTGTGCTACCACGCCCGGCTAATTTTTTATTTATATATTATAGAGATGAGATCTCGCCAAGTTGCCCACGTGGGTCTCGAACCCGCGGGCTCAGGCAATTCACTCACCTCGGCCTCCCAAGGCGCGGGATTACAGGCTGAGCCACCGAGCCCAGCGAACTTTCTACTTTCAATAGGTAAACTGTAAATCATGAACTGTATCTCAATAAAACTGTAATTTAAAAAAGTTAGAGAAAACCTTCATCTCAACTTCTGTAAGAAGCTTTGAGACAAAAGCAGAAACTGAACACTAGCTCAAGGAGGGGAGGGCTGAGCTGGTGAGCTCACTCTCAAAGGTGGAAGGAAAGGGACAGAAGGAAAGAAGGAACATCAGTGAAACTGTTCTTTCAACTCATCAGCATGTCTCTCTCCTTTTATTTCCCCACTGGGTTACAAGTAAAGATGAAAAGGGGGGGGGTGGCCTCTTATCTCAGGGAAAGTGGTGGTGGTTGTTCCTTTTTGACAAAGAAAGACAGTAAGAGCACCTTGCCAGACCCTGAAAAGAAGAACCCCTTGGGATAGCAGGAGGGGCAGCAACTCTTGAGAGGAGATGAAAACAAGCTGGGGCGACCTTGAGTTCTGGGAATGAATGGGTGGAGGGTCCCAAAATGAGAACCACTAATGTAAAACCAGCTGATCAGCTGGGGGAGTCACAGATAACAGACACGAAATGTAGTTTGGTTCAAAAGCCTTTATTCTTTTATTTAAAACAAGTTGAGGAGGTGGAGTTTGCAATCTCCTAAGAACAAGTGAGACAAAGACTGTATATTAAGCAATACAGCATGCCCTTTCAAAGCCAAATGCAAATCATTTGTTGAAAAAATAAACACATCATGTTTTTAATACCTACAATACAAAGAATACTCTGCTACTACAATATGACCTAGCAGTCAATTATCTGTTAGGTATCACCCTTGCAACGCAAATGACCACTTCATAACCTCTCCAGGTATTCCACTACAGGGAGGACTTGGAACAGGTGTCCTGCTTACTCTGGCCCAGCCTCAAGACATATTTCAGTTGGGACATATCTCAGGCTGGGTATGAACAAGTCCCAGCCACTGACCCCAAAGTTGGGGGAGGAGGGAATGTGATGGGTTTTAAACCCACACCCCCAATCTGAGGGTGTTACTCATCAGAAAGCAGCAGTTGGGCCCCACCCAACTGTGGTAAACCTCGTTCCTCTACCCTGTTCTCAGGGAGAGGCAGTGGCTAGACCGGTTTTAAAGTCCCTCTCTGTCCCCAGCTATGCCCTGATCCCAGACCAACACCAAACCAGCCGGGGAATGGGTGAGGTGGGGTGCCATGGCCTGGCACTGCAAAGACAGAGGGGAAAAGGAGAGAACAAGAGAAGGCAGTTCCCTGGGGAGCTGGGCCCTGCCCCACCTCTCCCACTGAAAACTTGGTTGATGATACAGACTTGGGTGCTATGAGGACAGCTTCAGCGGCTAGACCAGATTCCTGGCCTAGCTCTTCTGAGACTGTCCTGTGGTAAGCCTGAGGCAAGTCACTTTACCTGCCTGAGCCTCAAATTCCTCATCTGCTTAAAAACAGTTCTTATAAAAACATCAGGAAAAACTGAGACTCTGCTCCAGATTAAAGGAGACGTTTAAAAAAAAAAAAATCCTGACCATTGAATACTGTGTATGATCTGGGGGAAGAGAGGTTTTCCTGTAAAAGAGGTGTGACAATTGGCAAATTTTGAAAAAAGTTCTGTAGATTAGCTAGTACAGTAATGCTGTATCCATGTTAACTTCCTGATTTTGACCATTGCTCTGTGGCTATTGACGTCATTTTAGAAAATCTACATTCAAGTATGTAAAAGTAAAGGATATCATGCTTGCTACTTACTTTCAAATGGTGCAAACAAAAATTACAAAGAAAGAAAAGAATAAAGCAAATGTAGTAAGGTGTTAGCATTTGGGAATCTGGGTGAAGAGAATTCTTTGTACTATTCCTGCAACTTTTCTAAATCTCTTAAATTATGCCAAAATAAAAAATATGTTTTAAAAGAGTGATGTTACTGGATGATCTCTAAGGCTCTTCCAGTTTCTGGGAAAGGTAACATTCCTTACATTTAACAGATTAGGAGCAGGAAATAGGATGAAGTGAGTGGTTACTGACAAATGGCTGGTCAGGGGCAGCAGGAGGGCTCTAGAGCTCAGGTTCTCTGACTTAAGTTTGCCCCTCCGCTAGATCCCAGCTCATCCAACTGGGATGAATGCTGAACTCCAGACACCACCTCAGGCAGTGAATGGGAATCGCAGAGCAGAAAGCAAGTAACAAAGAGGCTGCCTGGACAGTCTTTGGACTAGAGCAACCTGCAGGGGCAAGGCTGTCAGGAGAAGCAGAGAGCCTGGGAACAGGGACCATCTACTCTTCTCCCAAGACCCCTTCCCCTCCACACATGCAGGGCACAGACGGCCCCTCTCATGTGCAGCCCAGAGGGCTAACTTGAAGTTCTAGCAACACACGTGCACAAGTTCCACGAACACACAGGCCTACATAAGACACAGACAGCCTGGACTGCC
>CAUYQG010186893.1:0-39006 GCA_963574415.1 Tarsius wallacei
GAGGGGGCGGCGCGGCCCCGCGGCTCGGGAGGCGGAGGGAGCCGGCCAGGATTGATGTCTAAATCAATGCCGTTTCTAGGCGCTTCTCTCGGCTCCTCTCCATCTTCCTCCAAGGCGATCGCTCCCGAGAGTGGGCTGCTCCTCGCTCGCGAAGCCCGCGCGAGGAGGGCGTCTGCACACCGCGGACCGCGGCCCCGCGCGAGGCGCCCGGTGCGCGGGGCGGGTCGAGCCCCGCGCTGGGACGGAGGGACCTCGCCGCCTGGCGCTGGGCCCGGCCGCCTCCCCTCTGCCCGGCCCGCGCGGCTCCCGCACCGGGGCCTCGCGTTCGCCCGCGCCCGCGATGGCGCGAGGGTCCGGGCCGCCGCCCGGCCTGGGCCCTCTCCGTCCACCGGCTCCCCACGGCCCCCGGTGTGATGGGATCCGCGAGGGCAGGCCTGGCTGCCTCTGATTTAATTATTCACTGATGAATTAGACAGCTGCAGTGGTCGTGAAAAATCAGCGGCCAGTATTGATTCCGGGCCGGTGGGGGTTGGGAGGCCGCGGGGCGCGGGAGGGAAGGGGGTGACCGGGCCCGGGTGCCCTCGGCCGGTGGCCCCGGGCGGCCGCGGGTCGGGCCGCCCAGGCCAGGCTCGCCCGCTCGCGCTAGGCCCTGCCGGGCCGCACTGGGGCTGGGCTGGGCCCCGGCGGGGCGGAGGCGGAGGGCCCGGAAGGCCGCGGGCGGGAGGGCGGAGGACGCGCCTTCGGGCCGCGGGGACAGCGCGGCCCCCGGGCGGCCCCGGCCCGGCGCCCGCGTTCTGGAGGCGGAAGGGCGGGCGGCGGGCGTTTCCGGTCCCCGCGGACCCGCGCGGCCGGCGCTGGAAGGCCGCGGCCGGGTCCAGGCCGGGCCGGGCGAGGGGCCGCGCTCCAGGGGCCGCGGGGCCGCCCCGGCCCGGCCCCCCAGCTCGCGCGCCCCTCGCGGGCAGGGCGCGCGGGGGGCGGGGGGCCCGGCCGGCCCCCGCCGAAGCCCCCGGTCCCGGGGTCGGGAGCGCCCCGAGGGCAGCGGCGGCCGGGCTCCGCCTCCGCGGCCCGGCCGAGTCCGGGGAGGAGCAGCCCGTGTGTCGCCGAGCGAGAGGTGACCGCGCGCGCGAAGCCACGACAGCCCCGGCCTCACAGGCGACACAGAAACGAGGAAGTGTTCGGTGTGTCCGGTGCACAAAAAGCCACCCCCCCCTTTTAGTGTCTTTCAGAAAAGCCCGCAGGGTGGTCTCTACATTTTCCATCCTCCTCGGGGGTCATCTTAGAACCATGTGACTTTTCATCACAATTTGAAATTATTGTTTATGCTACATTTTTAAAGACTCACAGATCACGAGGGAAATAGACGGGCTGTGTGGGGCAAAGCCACCAAAGGCTTAAGCACCTCGGCCTCAGTGTTTCCTATCTTTATCTCTTCTTAAAACTGCTCTTAAGTATTTCCCGTCTTCTTCTGTTGGTGAAATGTGTTCTTCTGACTTTATCCTGGAAAGAGGTGAGCGCTGGCTCCCCGGAGATGCGATGCAGAGAGTGGAAAAGGGACCTCACACTACATCACCTGCGGCGGAGTCCAGGAGGCTCAGCCGAGGTCACCGAACACAAAACGGCCTTTCCTCTCTCCCTGACTGAGATGGTCTAGTGGATTTTGTAAGGGGTTTCCCACGATCCGTCTGGGCAAGCCTGGTTTTGAGGCTCTGCGTCCACATACACCCAAGAGGCTGCACTGTGTCAAATTCTTCGCCTTATCAACATACACTGGTAACAGGCTAGTGGAATTCTTAGGGCAATTCTAGAGTGCCCGAGTTTTAAAGCATCATCTGTAATGATGAAGTTTCCCATTTAACCCCCAGGGAGGGAGGGAGCCACGGGTGACCTCAACTTCTAGTAAAGGGGAGGTGGGGGCATTTTACAGATTTCACAACCCAAGTAAGTTCCCCTTCCCCCTTGGCAAGAGGGAGCTATGTGATGAAAGCAGATATTTTTGTGTTTTGAAGGGATTTCCCCTTTGCAGATGCTGTTTCCCCAGTGCCTGCACACACCCAGTGAATGTGGCTGGTCTCTGAAACTCAAGTCCCCAATTCTAGACCTCTCGAAGCTCTCGCACCTGGTGAATGCTAGCTCACATCTGAAGTTTCAGCCGCATGTCAGTTTTTCTTGGCAACTTTCTTTCATGTCCCATACCTTCTAGCTCTTACACTCCAACTCATATTCACGTTTTCTTTTTTTAGGGCTTCCTTGATATTGTAAAGTGTTATGCAAAAAGTTAGGGGGATAGTCAATTATTCATTCATCTGTTTTTTTTCCAGTTAAGTAATATCTGAGTGCCTGCTATGTGCTTATTAGAGTTTTGGGTTGCAAGCAACAGATGCTGCCTTCGACTACCTTAAGCAGAAAAGGACATCTACGGAAGTAGCCACATGGTTCACAGAAGTGACAGGAGGGCAGAGCCAAGAGAGAACAGGAGCAGGGCCAGAGTCAAGGTCATGGCACGCAGCAGCCTGCATGGGAAGCCTTTGCTGACACTGTTGTCTCTGTTGCCGCTGCCAAGAGTAGCTGCTAGACTGTCCCTGTGATTTTGTGTCACCCGTAAGACAGCCAGTTGGGTTGGGGGGGGTGACCCCTCCTGATGGTATCTAGCCCATCACCAGGATCCCAGCCACAGAGAATGAGACGGGGCACTGCATTCCACCTGTCTTGCACATTCTAGGGAGCCACTCAAAGGAGGACAGGTGTTTGAATAGTGGGCAGCAGAAAACTCCAACCAAACAAAAGCACTCAGAGCTTTGTCACCACAGAGGTGCTGGGCATAGACCGGTGAATAGGTCAGGTGTGGTTCTTGTACTCTGACGTTTTAGCAAGGTGGTGATGGTAACTGTTCTTTGGTTGGTAAAGAGAAAAAAACAACAGGGGATTATTCAGATCCATTTCAAACTGCTGGGTTAACTGTCTCCTCCTCCTCCTCCCCATTCTCTCTCACCCTCCCTCTCTCTTTCTCCACCTCCCTCCTCCTCTTCCTCTTTCTCCCCTCTCTCCCATCTCTTTTTCTCTCTCCCTCCTCCTCCCCTTCACTCCCCATTTGGTATAGGTGCATGCTGGTCAGGGAAGTTAGAAATGGTTGGTTTAGGAAGTGCTGTGTTTAGCCCATCACCTGCTATCCTAAGGTAACGGGTGCAGTGGATACAAGACCTGGAGACCTCTAGACCTGGAGGCAGGGACCTGCATTCTAGTCCCAATCCTATGATCGTCTAGCTGTGTGACCCACAGCCTCCTTGTCCTTCAAGGTCCCTTCCACACTCAAAGCCTGATTTGACATGTATTCCTTTTATTAAAATGGAGTCTTTTTGATGATTGGGGTAAATCTCCTGAGGGCTCTTTAGATACCCGAAATCTGAATTTAAGTCGTTTGGGGTTTATAGCCTGAAAAAGCTATTTCTGATGTGTAAATTTGTAATGAGTGACTTCATATTACCAAAAATAAAGGTCCTCTTTTTCAGAAATGAACTTTCTTTTATTTCTAATTTCAAATGATCTATTCAGTGAATGGGTTTGTCGCTTTCAGTTTCACATTGTGTTCTGAGTTTTTGGCTCCTCCCTGCCAATGATTTTCAGACCAAGACAGGTAAAAGAAGGAACCGAGAACAGAGAATGAGAGAGGAACAGAAATTGTCATGTTTCAAAATGACTGATGAGACCAGAATTGCTTCAGAGTGATGTCACTTCTTAGAATTTAGTGCGGATTTTTTTCAAGTGGATATTTCCTTTTGAAGAGCATTTTTAAGTTCTGTGTGAAAAAGTTTTATTTGACGGGGCAAGATCCATATTTAAAAGCTGTTTCTTAAAAGTGAAACTATAGTGATATTTACTGTATCGTCAAAGTATCCTGACTGAGAAAGATGTGGGGACAGTTTCAAGGGTCATGTTTAACCTTAGGTTTGTTACACAATATAAGCAAACAGCAACAATCCTGGATATCTTGTATTCTTGGTGTTCTAAAAAAAATAAAATAAAAAGGGTGTCAAGCAAATGAATGCATATTAAACCAGAGTCACTTGCCTTGTAAATCAGTCCTCTGCACGACCGATTTTAAAAGTGGACGATTCCTTGGAACACCAAACAATCCTTTAAAAACACATATTCTTAAATATTGATGTCTGCATGTTACAGTGCTTGCAGCAGTGGGCGGTGGTGTGGGGTGAGGGGGGTGAAGCGGGCAGTGGAGGAGTTACGTTTTATAGGCGTTTTACTGATCCTTAATAGGGTAAGATTTTTTTTTCTTGGATTATCCTTCCCTTCCCCATGCTACATCAAATCCTACTCAGCCTTTGATACTGAGTGTGTAAACTTTCTGGATGAGATCTGTAGTGGGAAATGGATTTTATGTTGTGATCCCTGTGTGTGTGTGTAATATATATATTGGAACAATTTAGGAAGAAAAGGCTTCCATTTTTTAATCAACAAATACCCCTGTTATCTATTTTTGGTGTACAATCTTCTTGTATATGTGTATATATTTGTGTTTTTGTTTTGAATTTTGTAAATATTGTGAAATGGCTACATTGCGCTAATTAATGCATGCATCACCTCACATATAGATTTTTTTTGTGGTGAGAGCATCTTAAAAATCTACTGTCTTTGTGATGTTCAAATATTCATTGCATACATTGTCATTAACTCTAGCCATCATGTTTTCAATGTATCTCCTTCTTAAACGTGTTCATCTCGTGTAGCTGAGATTTTGTATCCTTTGACCATCATCCCCCATCCCCATCCCTACTCCCCAGCCTCTGGTTACTGTCATTTTACTCTGCTTCTATGAATTCAACTTCTTAAAATTTCACATATAAATGAGACCATCGTGCACATTTGTCTTTCTGCGCCTGACTCACTTCACTTAACACAATGTCTTTCTGGTTCATTTACGTTGTTGAAAACGAAAGGATTTCCTTTGTAAAGGCTAAATAGTATTCTGTTGGGTATATAGACCACATTCTCCTTATCCATGTATCTGTTGATAGACAATTAGGCTGGTTCCCTATCGCTACTGTGAATCATGCTGCAATGAATGTGGGACCTCAGCTATCCCTTCAATATACTAGTTTCATTTCCTTTGGATGTCTACCTAATAGGAGGAATGCTGGATCATATGGCAGTTCTGTTTTTAATTTTTGGAGACAGGAAAGACATCTTTTTAAGTGCTCTATTGTAGCCAAACTCACGCTCGAAATTAACTACTAAAGAACAGAACCTTTTCTGATGGTTCTGGGGTGTGTTATTTTCTTCTCTATATACCATTTGTTTGTTTTTGCTTGCTCATTCAGTACATGTCATGTAAAGCTTGGCATTGCTATTTGTGTATGTTAATTATTGACTGTTTTGATAGTAACCACTTGAAGATGCCATGGGGGGGCCTCAAGTCATGTGCCATAATGCTCTTGATCCTATCTTATCTAATATTTTTAGTAAACCTTATTGAAGGTGAGAAGGACTGCTCATCAAATTTGTAGTTGACACAGCATGAATAATTTATATTATTATATTTAGACATACCTAACGTTGAAAGATGAAATCAAGACTCACAATAAAATATGCACGCTAGAACCGAAACCAACATAATGTAAGTTAACAAGGACCAATACATAGCCATTTATTCGGGCTCGAAAATGTCAAGGGATGTCCCTACGTTGCGAGAGCAATGTATGTGAGAAAGCTGGAAGTATTTATCTACTATAAATGCAAAACAACCCAACACTATTATTCTGCATAAAAGATAATATAATTATAGGCTACGTTAATAGAAATATGGTACATAGCTTACAAGGAAGGTGTCAAGTTCCTCAAAATGAAACTGTTCTGGGCTGGAGAATTTGTCCAACTTCAGGCACCTTATGTGGGTAAGTTAGAGCTCCTGTGGGCCATTAGAATGTGAGGAAAGGGAAAACTATGCTTTATGTGGCAGAGTCAAAGTAAATGTTTCGCTTTGAGAAGAAGCCAGTGATGTGGTGCAGGGCTGCCACTTCAAATATTTGCCTAGTGTCACGTGGCAGAGGGGGTAATGCGGTTTCTCCTGCTCCCAAGTTAGAGTTAGGACCAAAGGGTAAAAGTGACAGAGGGGCTGATTTTGAGTCCAAGGATTAAAGTTGTCTAAGAGTACAGCAGGTTGTCACATGAGTGTTTAGCAAAAGCCAACTGCCTACCTGGCTGGGAGGCTGTCAGTAGGGTTCAGCTGAGTTAGGCAGCAAGAAATAGATCATCTTTCTGGTTGAATTCCAGAATTTGCTGGATTGACCATTAGAAACATAATACTGCATTGGGTCTTGTCCCCCCAGGGGTTGTTGGTGGAGGCTTTGTCAAAGATTAATTGGTTGAGAAATTGAGGTTTTGCTTCTGGAATCTCTAGCCTGTTCCATGGGTTCTTGTACCAATACCAGGCTGTTTTGATTATTGTAGTCTTATAGTAAAGTTTAAAGTCTGAAAGTGTGATACCTGCTGCTTGATTTCTTTTGCTGAGGATTGTTTTGGCTATTCGTGGTCGTCTATGTTTCTATATGAGTTTCTGTATTGTCATTTCCAGGTCTAAGAAGAACGATGTTGCCGGACTCGGTGGCTCAGTCTGTCATCCCAGCACTTTGGGAGGCCGAGGTGAGTGTATTGCCTGTGCCCACGGGTTCGAGACCTGCCCGGGCAACTTGGCGAGACCTCATCTCTACAATAAACCAAAAACTAGCCGGGCATGGTGGCGCGTGCCTGTAGTTCCAGCTACTTGGAAGGTTGAGGCGGAAGGATCGCCGGAGCCCACCAGGTCAAGGCTGCGGTGGCCGGGAGCAGCCACTGTACTCCAGTCTGGGTGACAGAGTGAGACTCCAACTCAAAAAAAAAGAAGAACGATGTTGGTAATTTAATGAGTATTATGTTAAATCTTTAGATTGCCTTGGGTAGGATGGACATCTTAATAATGTGGATTCTTCCAATCTATCAGCATGGAATATTTTTCCATTTGTTTGTATCATCTCTGATTCCTTTGAGCAGTGTTTTGTCGTTTTCATTGTAAAGATCTTTCACTTCTCTGGGTAGGAAGATGTCGAGATATTTAATTTTTGTGTGTGTGGCTATTGTGAATGGAATTGTGCTTTTTATTTGATTCTCTGCCTGTTTGTTGTTGGTGTATAAAAATGCAACTATCTTTTGCATATTGACTTTGTACCCTGAGACTTTGTCAAAGTCCTTTATCAGTGCAAGGAGGTTTTTGACAGATTCTCTTGGGTTTTCAAGATGTAGGATCATATTGTCAGCAAAGAGGAATAACTTAACTTCCTCTTTTCCTATCTGGATACCCCCGATTTCCTGGCCTTGTCTGATTGCTCTGGCTAGGGCTTCCAACACGATGTTGAACAGGAGAGGTGAGAGTGGGCAGCCTTGTTTAGTTCCAGTTTTCAGAGGAAAGGCTTCCAATTTCTATCCATTTAGCAATATGTTGACTGTGGGTTTATCATAGATGGCTCTTACTATTTTGAGGTATGTTTACTCTTTATCTAGGTGTTCAAGGTCTTTTATCAAGAAGGGGTGCTGCATTTTGTCAAAAGCTTTTTCTGCCTCTAATGATATCATCATGTGGTTCTTGTTTCTTACATCTGTTGATGTATTGAATTACACTTATTTATTTATTTATTTTTTTGAGTTGGAGTCTCACACCATCGCCCAGGCTGGAGTACAGTGGCATGCTCCCGGCCATTGCAGCCTCGAGCCACTGGGCTCCGGCGATCCTTCCGCCTCTGCCTTCCAAGGAGCCGGAACTACAGGCTGAGTCACCGAGCCTGGCCTTGAATTACACTTACGGTCTTGCGGATATTGAACCCACAAAGGAAGCCTACTTGGTCATGGTGGATAACAATGCAGAAGACACCCTTAGGAAATTGGAATAGGCAACCAAATCCTGACCAAATCCTCAAATACTCATGCCATAAGAGACAAGATAGACAAGTGGGACCTCATCAAACTGAAAAGCTTCTGCAAAGCCAAAGAAACTATCAGGAGAGTGAGGAGACAGCCCACAGACTGGGAACAAAATATTTGCCAACTGTATATTTGACAAAGGCCTAACATTCAGGATCTACAAGGAACTCAGATGTGCCACCACAAACAAACAAACAGCCCTATTAAAAAGTGGGCAAAAGATATGAATAGACACTTCTCAAATGAAGACATATGAGCTGCCAGCAGATATGAAAAAATGCTCAGCCTCACTAATCATCAAAGAAATGAACATCAAAACCATGCTGAGATACCACCTAACTCCAGTCAGGATGACCATCATTAATAACTCAAAAAACAACAGAAGCTGGAGAAGATGTGGAAAAAAGGGAACACTTCTACACTGTTGGTAGGAGTATAAATTAGTACAACCTCTGTGGAAAACAGTGTGGCAATTTCTAAAAGATCTAGAAATCGACCTTCTATATGACCCTGCAGTCCCCCTTCTGGGAATATACCTGGAGGAACTCAAATCATTCTACTAAAAAGATAACTGCACATGCATGTTTATTGCAGTGCTTTTCACAATGGCAAAAACATGGAACCAACCGAGCTGTCCATTGAAAGTGAACTGGATGACCATCATTAATAACTAAAAAACAACAGAAGCCTTCCCTTTCACCTGGTTCGGGATCAGGTACCCTTACTGATATTATGTGCTCCCCCACCCCCAGCAGTGATCTACTATTGCCGACCTCTTTCATGTAGTAGTATTATAAATGTTCAGCGTTCACTTATGAGTGAGAACATGTGGCACATACTCAGTGATCTATCACAGAAACAAAAAACTGAGTACCACATGTTTTCTTTTTTATTATTGTCTTTTTATTTTAAAGATGTGGGGTACAATTCAGGATTAGATACATAAGTAGTCATCATACAGGTGAAGTTTGAGCCTTCCCTTTCACCTGGTTCGGGATCAGGTACCCTTACTGATATTATGTGCTCCCCCACCCCCAGCAGTGGTCTACTATTGCCGACCTCTTTCATGTAGTAGTATTATAAATGTTCAGCGTTCACTTATGAGTGAGAACATGTGGCACTCAGTTCTTTGTTTCTGTGATAGAGAGAAAAAGCCCAAGTAAACACAATCAGAAACGCAAAAGATCAAGTCACAACTGACCCTGAAAAAATACAAAAAATTATCAGAGATTGCTATGCACATCTGTATGGAAGCAAACCCAGAACCCTAAATGAAATGGAGGACTTTCTGACATCACATGTTCTCAATAAGTGGACCCCGAACATATATCGTAATACTACAAGAAAGGGATTGGCAGTAGCAGGACACTGCCAGGGGAGGGAGGGGGACACCTAGCGTCAATAAGGGCACCTGACCTCAAACTAGGCCAAGCAAGGATCCATGAGAGACCCAAAATTCACCTGTACAATGACCACTTATGTAACTAATCCTGAATTATACGCCACATCTTTAAAGTAGAAAAAAGAAACAGTATTGTGCTACCTCTAAGCATTCAACATTTTTAGATTCTGCAGATGAGAGAGATCACATGGTATTTGTTTTTTTGTGCCTGGTTTATCTCGATTAACATAATTTCTTACTGGTTCATTCACCTTTTCTCAAATGACAGGGTTTCCTCTTTTTCAAAAAGCTGCATAGTATGCCATTGAGTATATATACCACATTTTAAAATCCATTCATTCATTTATGAACATTTAGGTTGTTTCCATGTCTTGGGTACTGTAGGAAATACTAAAATGAACATGGGAGTGCAGACAACTCTATGGCAGACTGATTTCCATTCCTTTGGGTATCGACCCAGTTGTGGAATGGCTGGATCATATGGTAACCCTATTTTTAGTTTTTTTGCTGTTTTTCAAAATGGTCACAATAATTCACAATACCACCAACAGTGTATAAAGTTTTCCCCTTTTCCTCATCCTTGCCAACACTTGTTATTGTTCATCTTTTTGAGAGCAGCTAATCTAGCAGGTATAGTTTTAGTTTGCATTCCTCTGATGTTTAGAGGTGTTGTGCATTTTTTCCCCTGTATCTGTTGGATATTTGTATGTCTTCTTTTGAGAAAAGTCTATGCAAGTCCTTTGCCTGTTTTAAAATGGGGTTATTTGGTTTCTTGTTATTTACTAGTTTGAGTGTCTTATATATTTTAAATATTAGCCTTTATCAGATGTATAATTTGCAAACATTTTCTCCCATTCTGTAGGCACTCTCTTCACTCTGTTGGTCCTTTCCTTTCCTTGGATGCACAGAAGCTTTTTAGTCTGTTGTGATCCCATTTGCCTATTTTCACTTTTATTGTCTGTGCTTTGCAGTCTCATTCAAAGAGTTGCCTTGCCCAGACCTATGTCATGGAGATTTTCCTCTATGTTTTCTTTTAGAAGTTTCATAGTTTGGGGTCTTAAATCGAAGTCCTTAATCCATTTTGAGTTTAGTTTTTATATGGTAAGAGATAAGGGTCTAACTTCATTCTTCTGCATGTGAATATACAGTTTTTTCAGTACAATTTATTGAAGGGACTGTCCTTACTCCGCTGCATGTTCTTGGCATCTTTGTTGAAAATCACTTGGTTGTAAATGCATGGATCTATTTATGGGATTTCTATTCTGTTCATTGGTCTACATGTCTGTTTTTATGCCAGTACAATGCTGTTTCACCATAACTTTGGATTCTGTTTTGAGGCCAGATAATGTGATGCCTCCAGTTTTGTTCTTTTTGCTCAAGATTGCTATAGCAACCTGGAGACTTTGGTAGTTCCATTTAAATTTTAGATTTTTTTCCTATTTCTGTGAAGAACGTCATTGGCATTTTGATAGGAAATTACATAGCTTCTGTAGATTGCTTTGGCTAGTTCAGACATGTGAATAATATTAATTCGGGTTTTCCAGCAAGATGGTGATGGGATAGGTCGGACTGTGAGAGTCTCTGCAAAAGCAAGTGTCCATAAAGACTCTCTGTGTGAGTATGCATGTGCCAGTGGGTGCGTGAAAGTTTGTCTGAGGGGAGACTCAGGCTCGTGCACCTGAGACTGTCTCCAGAGGTGACTGCAACCCACCCCCCCCCCCAGATTGGAGCTGCCAGCATGCAGGATCATCTGCTGTTCTTGGGGCTCTCTGGAGAAAAGACTGTGGAAGACAGCTGATCCTACCACCCGGCGCCCGGCCCACACCATCACCTGTGACGGCAGAGTGGAAAGAGCCCTGGTTCTGTGAAGAGAGCACATTGGGGAGAGCTGGAGAGAAGCCCCATCACCGGTGAGGAAATGCTGACTGCAGCCATTTTCTCTGTCCTGGGACCAGGCAGAGGCCTGCATTGCCCCACTTAGCTCCACCCAGCCTCCAACCCGGGACCTAGAGTTTACCTCAACAAACTCAGAGAGACAGACGCCCCTCTCCCACACTAGAACAGGCACAGAAACATCAGATCTGAGTGGGAGACTTGACAGCAGTGGCAGCCAGCTGGGCGAGTCCAGATCTGATCCACCCTCCTCCCACAGGAGTCCATGGGGCATCTGACCTATGCTGAGAGCAACGCTATCAGCCTGGGCTGAGAGCAGAGGGGAGGGGCTGGAGACCAGAGCTGAAAGGAAGTTGAAGTTATAGGAACAGCCTCAGAGCCAGTTATGTTTGTTTGTTTTGCTTGTTTTTGTTTGTTTGTTGTTCTTTGTTTTCATTTTCTTTCTTTTCTTCTTCTCTCTTTCTTTCTGTTTTTGTTTGTGTCCGTGTACTTGCTTTTTTTCGGTGACTTTATTGCTTTTTTTAGTCTTCCTGTTTGTGTGTGGGTATTTTTGAGGAAGAGTACATAAATAGGGTTTTTTTTTTTTTTGCCAGTTTGTGTGTTTTTATGGTTGTCTGCATTTTTTTAATCTTTTCTGTTTTTGTTTGTGTCTCTTTTCATTTGTTAGTTGGCATACCTGTCTGTTTTCTCTCTTCTTCCTCTCTCTCTCCACCTTCCTCTCATCCCCCTCCTTCCTTTTTCCATTATTTTGCTTTTTCTTACCTCATTTTGCTTTAGGGGGCAAAGCTATACTCCCACTGCATTGGAAGTGGGTTCCAGGGGGCCCACACACCTGTCAGTGGACACTGGGATCTGCATATAGTTTCTGAATCACAGCTTCCCATTCAATTAAATCTCAAAACTGCAAAAAGTAAAGCCCACCACCCAAAGTCCAGATTCAGAATTGAACAAAGCCAGAGGATCCACATAAGGAAGAACAGGAGATTGAGCAAACAGAAGCAAAAGCTACCTCCCCATCCCTGAACAACAAAAATAAAAAGGGGGCTAAAAAGGGGGAAGAAAATCTATACAAATGAAGAGAAACCAAAGGAAGAATAAAAGTCTCACACAGACCCTGGGAGGTTAGCCACTGAGAATACAGACTTTGCAATGCAAACAATGAAGAGGCCCCAGAATGACTGGTCTCAAACTACAAACCCAGATATCAAGACATTAATAGAAAGAATAAGTAGAATTGAGGAGAGAAAGAGGAAAGAATGAAGGAGTTCATAACTGAGATAACAGCAATAAAGAATACAGTGAATGAATTAAATAAACTGATAAGCATGGAAAGCAGAATTAACCAAACAGAAGAAAGAATCTCAGAGTTTGAGAACCAAAACATGGAATTAATCCAAACTACTAAAAACATAGAAAAGAAACTTAAAACAACAGAACAAAACCTCTGAGAGATAAGTGATTATTTCAAGAGGCTAAACCTAAGATTAACTGGAATCTCTGAGGCAGATAAAAAGACAAAGACTACCCTGCAACAAACATTCCATGAAATTATCCAAGAAAACTTCCCTCATCTCATCAGTGACATAACAATTCAAACACAAGAAATCCAGAGAGTCCCTGCAAGACAACCAATGAGAAGACCAACTCCTAGACACATAGTAATTCACCTACACAAAGTAGTTATAAAGTAAAAAATCCTAAAGGCAGTAAGAGAAAAAGGTCAGATTACCTTCTGAGGAAGACCAATTAGAATAGCAGCAGGCTTATCTACAGAAACACTTCAGGTTAGGAAAGCTTGGAGCTCAATCTTCAAAGTTCTCCAAGTTAAACAGTTTCAACCAAGAATTACTAACCCAGCTAAGCTAAGCTTCATCAGTGATGGAGAATCAAAATCTTTCCCAGACATCCAATCCCTAAGAACTTACGCTGCCTCCGGACCTACTCTACAAGAAACACTTAAGAAAGTGTTAAACACAAAAGAAAGGGGGAAAAAAAAAAAAGAATGACAATGCCCTAAACAAGAATGCAGGAAAAAGATTGAAAACACACATGAATGAATCAACCCCCAAATCAAAAGAAACTCAGCAAACAAACAGCAGCAATGACAGCAAACTCTATAAAAACCTCATTACAGGGATTAAACTCTCACATCTCAATAATTAGCCTGACTGTGAATGGAGTAAACACACCATTGAAAATACATAGAATGGCAAAATGAATAAAATATCATGATGCAACAATATATTGTCTCCAAGAGACTCATCTCATCAGAAACGGCACTCACAGACTCAAAGTAAGAAGATGGGAATAAAAATTTCAGGTGAACAGAACACCAAAGAAAGCAGTGATCTGACTATTAGACAAAATACCCTTTAAGCTATCAAAAATATAAAAAGTCATGAAAGGTCACTACATAATGATAAAAGGTTCAATCTGTCAACAAGAAATGTCCATCCTAAACATATATGCACCCAGTATAAGAGCACCAGCTTTCATAAAGCAGCTTCTAGGTAAACTTTAAAAAGATATTGACTCTAACACTATCATAGCTGGGGACTTAATTACCCCACTCACAACCCTAGACAGATCATCAAGACAAAAAAATCAACAAGGAGATCCAGAACCTCAACGTGACTCTGAATCAGAAGGACTTAATTGATACTTACAGAACACTCCACCTAACAACCATGGAATTTTCATTCTACTAATCACCACATGAAACGTACTCTAAGAGCGATCACATTCTCGGCCATAACAGCATAAACAAATTTCATAAGATTGAAATGCTGCCATGCACCTTCTCAGACCACAGTGGAATAAAAATAAATATCAATACCTACAAAGTTCCCCCCAAACCCACAAAGACATGAACACTAAACAGCATGATGCTAAGCAACTCCTGGGTCAACATGGAAATCAAAACAGAGATCAAAAGATACCTTGAAACAAATGAAAATGAAGAAACATCTTACCAAAACCTCTGAAACCATGAAACAGTACTAAGAGGGGAATTCATAGCTCTGTGAACACACATGAGGAAAATGGAAAGATCACAAGTTAACAGCCTAACAAATAACCCAAGGGAACCGGAAAAGGAAGACCACCAAAACCCTAATTTCAGCAGAAGAATTTCAGATCATCAAAATAAAAGCTCAAATTCAAAACACAGATGACAAAAAGGTGATACAAGAATCAACAAAACAAAAACCTGGTTCTTTAAAAGGATAAACAAGATAGGTATAACCCTAGCTAGACTGACCAAGAAAAAAAGAGAAAAAGCCCAAATAAACACAATCAGAAATGCAAAAGATCAAATCACAGTTGACCCCAAAGACATAAAAAAGATGATCAGAGACTACTTTGTACACTTGAATGGAAACAAACTTGAAAACTTAAAGGAAATTGGGGACTTTCTGATATCACATAACCTCCCAGGTTGAAACAAGAAGAAATCAACCCTAAATAGACTAATAACAATCCAGGAAATCAACTAAGTCATAAGAAAACTACCTACAAGAAACAGCCCTGAACCAGATGGCTTCCCAGCAGAATTCTACAAAACATCCAAGGAGGAACTGATACCAATCCTATTGAAAGTATTCCAGGCAATTGAGAAAGATGGAACTCTCCTCAATTCATTTTATGAAGCTAATATCACATAGATACCCAAACCGGGTAAAAATGCAACAAAGAAGGAGAACTACAGGCCAGTATCCCTAATGAATATGGATGCTAAAATCCTCAACAAGATTCTAGCAAACCAGATCCAATAACACATCTCAAAAATTACCCATCATGACCAAGTAGGCTTCATCCCCAAGATGCAGGGCTGGTTCAACATCTGCAAGACCATAAACTTAATTAAATACGTCAACAGATTAAAAAAAATCACATGATGATATCATTAAATGCAGGAAAAGCTTTTGATAAAAACCCTCAAACATCTAGGCATAGATGGAACATACCTCAAAATAGTAAGAGACATCTATGAGAAACCCACAGCCAACATACTGCTAAACAGACAGAAATTGGAATTGTTTCCTCTGAAAACCAGAATAAAAAAAGGCTGCCCACCCTCACCCCTCCTGTTCAACATAGTATTGGAAGTCCTAGCCAGAGCAATCAGACAAGAGAAGATCGGGGTATCCAAATAGGAAAAGAGGAAGTTAAGTTATCCCTCTTTGCAGACAATGTGATTCTATACCTCGAAAACCCAAGAGAATCTGCCAGAAACCTCCTTGCACTGCTAAAGGACTTTGGCAAAATCTCAGGGTATAAAATAAATGTGCAAAAGATAGTCACATTTCTACACACCGACAATAAAAAAACAGAAACCCAAATAAAAAGCACAATCCCATTCACAATAGCCACGAAAAAATAAAATACCTTGGCATCTTCCTAATCAGAGATGTGAAAGACCTTTACAATGATAACTATGAAGCACTGCTCAAAGAATTCAAAGATGACACAAACAAATGGAAAAATATTCCTTGCTCATGAATTGGAAGAATCAACATTGTTAAGACGTCCATCTTACCCAATGCAATACTGTTAAATTACCTGCACTATTATTCTCAGACTTGGAAATGACAATACAGGAATTCATATGGAAACATAAACGACCACAAATAGTCAAAACAATCTTCAGCAAAAAAAACTAAGGGAGGTATCATACTCCCAGACTTTAAACTTTATTATAAAGCTATATTAATCAAAACAGCCTGGTATTGGTACAAGAACAGCCATATAGATCAGTAGAACATGATAGAGATTCCAGAATCAAAACCCCAATTTCTCAACAAACTCACCTTCAGCAAAGCTTTCACCACCAACCACTGAGGAGAGGAGAACCTACTCAGCAAATGGTGCTGGGAAAACTGACTGAC
This sequence comes from Tarsius wallacei, assembly GCA_963574415.1. Lineage (NCBI taxonomy): Eukaryota > Metazoa > Chordata > Mammalia > Primates > Tarsiidae > Tarsius > Tarsius wallacei. The sequence continues at coordinate 16,144 of CAUYQG010186893.1, forward strand.
CTCATGCAGAATATTAAAACAAGACCCCTACCTATCACCATACACAGAATCAACTCTAAATGGATCAAAGACCTTAATGTAAAACCTCAAACTATAAGAACCTTAGGAAATGTAGGAGACACCCTGGCAACCAATTTCTGGTCAAAACTGGCATCCAATTTCTGATCAAAACCCCAAGTCCCCATGCCATAAGAGATAAGATAAACAAGTGGGACCTCATCAAACTGACAAGCTTCTGCAAAGCCAAAGAAACCATCAAGAGAGCAGAGACAGCCCACAGAATGAAAAAAAATTGGCAACAGTATGTCTGACAAAGGCCTAACATCTAGGATCTACAAAGAACTCAAATGTGCTGAAATGAAAAAACAAACAGCCCCATTACAAAGTGGACAAAAGATATGAATAGACACTTCTCAAAAAAAGATGGTGAGCAGCCAACAGATACATGAAAAAATGCTCAGCCTCACTCCTCATCAAAGAAATGCAAGTTAAAACCACACTGAGATATCATCTAACTCCAGTCAGGATGGCCATCATCAATAACTCAGAAGACAACAGATGCTAGAGAGGATGTGGGAAAAAGGGAACACTTCTACACTATTAGTGGGAGTGTAAACTAATACAACCTCTGTGGAAAACAGTTTGGTGATTCCTAAAAGATCTAAATTCAACCTTCCACATGACCCTGCAATCCCCCTATTGGGAATATACCCAGAGGAACTCAAATCACTCTATGAAAAAAATACCTGCACACATATGTCTATTGCAGAGTTGTTTACAGTAGCAAAAACAAGGAACCAACCATGCTGCCCATTGAAAGAGGACTGATAGAAAAAAAATATGGACAAACACACAATGGAATATTATGCAGTCATAAAGAAGGACAAAATTATGAACTTCAAAGCAACTTGGATGGACTTGGAGTTTATAATACTGAGTCATCTATTGCAGAAACAAAGTACTGAGTATCACATGACCTCACTCATAAGCAGAACTTGAACAATTATTGTAATACTATAAGAAAAGGATTGGCAGTAGCAGGAAACTGCCAAAGGGGCGGGGAGGCAGGATTGGCAGTAGTGGGAATCTGCTGGGGGAGAGGGGCCACAGCTCATCAACAAGGATACCTGCATAATGAACATTTGTATACCTCATCCTGAACTGTACCCCACATCTTTAAAATAAAAAATTAAAAAATATGAATTCTTCCAAATATGAGCACAGTATACCTCTCCATTTACTTGTGTCTGCTTCCATTTCTTTCATCAGTGTAAAGATCTTTCACCTTCTTAGCTAAATTTATTCCCAGGTATTTTTAATAGCTATTGTAAATGGGATTGTTTTCTTGATTTCCTTTTCAGATAGCTTGCTGTTCGTGTATAGAAATGCTTCTGATTTTTGTATGTCGATTTTCCGTCCTGCAACTTTACTGAATTTATTAATTCTGCAAACGGGGACAATTTAACTTATTTTTTTTTTCCAGTTTGGATGCCTTTTATTTCTTTTTCTTGCCTAATTGTTTTGGCTAGGGCTTCTAGTACCATATTGAACAGAAGAGGTGAACGTGGGCATCCTTGTCTTGTTCCAGACCTTAAAGGATAAGCTTTCAACTTTTATCCATTCAGTATGATATTAACTGTGGGTTTAATCATATTTGGATTATTGTGACCAGAGGCTGGGGAGAGAGGTGTCGAGGAAAGTGAAGATGTTGGTCAACGGGCACCAAATTATAGTCAGTTAGGAAGAATAAGATCTGCCATTCTGTGCACAACAGAGTGACTGCAGATGACAATAATGTATTATATATTTCAAAATACCTGGAGAAGACAGTTTTGAATGTTCTCACTACAAATAAATGATAAATATTTGAGGTGACAAATATGCTAATTACCCTAATTTGCTCATTACAAAATGTAAATGTATCAAAACGTCACATTGTACTCCACGAATATATAGTTATTACATATATAGTTATAATTTTTAAAAAAATTTTAAAGTAGTATCATAAAAGTATATAAACTTTTATACAGATAATTTAAAAATTAAAACATAACTTGAAAATTATTACTATTCAAGTTTGTAAAAGGTTTAATGCACCTGGTAGAGTATTTTCTTTTTTTGAGAAAGCAGGGTTTATTGGGAAGACAGAAAAGCTTCCACAATGGTGGGGGATCAGGGGGTTACCCGTATTTTCTATCTTAATGCACTATAAAGCCATTATCTTTATGAAGATTACAAGTTTATTATTTCTTGCCTGAACTTCTAAAATTCAAAAATTCTCTAAAAACCATAACTTTCTTGAATTTCATATGTGGAAATGACCCTAATTGAATAGAAGTGAGACTTTTTTAATAGTCTTTTTTTTCACTTAGAATTATACTTTTCTCAGAAATATTGTTGTGTTTGATGAGAGAATGCTGCCCAGACCTTGTTGGGGGTTGTGTAATATCCAACTTTTGCCACTAAAACTTTTCAAATATTTGAAGAATTCTCCATTCTAAACCATCTGTCTCCAAAGGATTTGGTTAATGGGTTGTGCACTTGTGTTATTAATTATCCTGTAATTAGATGTTCTTGTTTTCTCAGAGTAACTTGAATCTCTTGGCCAGAAATCTAGATAATAACCTATATTACTATACCATGCTAGAAAAATTCTCTAGAACTGTTAATAAGTTCCTAAAGCTTGTTACAGGTGGACTGTGTTCTATTAACCAAATTTACAATGCATAATAATGCAGTAAGTTGCTCTTGTGTTTCCATATTTATTTCATAAAAAGGTCAGTGGCAAAAATTATCAGCGTCAAGAGCCTCCTACCAAAGTATATTTGATGTTATTTAAGACCGGCTCTGGGTGACAGTATCACACTTTTCTGGTCTAGATAAAGGGTTGGTAGCTTCAATTAAGTAATGGCTTTCATTTTACAAATCTTTTCTATAACTGTTACTCATCCTGTAGGCACCTAAGCTAGGCAACCACCTTACGAAGATGAATGAGACTAAGATAGTGTGGTCTTAAAGTAGTCACACACTCGTTTGAGCCTCAAAACAACATGTAAATAAGCAGAACAGATATTATTGTTCCCATTTTAAAGATGAAAAACTGAGTCTTAGAAAATTTAAGTGCCTTGTTGAGGGTCACACATTCGGAAATAGAACAGGACTTGAATTCAAGACTTTAACTCAGTTTACTTATATTTCCAACACATTAGCATATTTCGAGAATCTGTTGTTTGCCATAGAAATGTCTCATCTTCACCTCACCCAACCCTTATCATAGACATTTACTTTTACTTGGCTGCTGAGAATTTGTACCCACTTTTGTGCTAACAAAATGCACTGTGACATGAGTTTTCCATGGGAGATCGGACTCTAGTTCTTACTGTGAAAGCCAGAAAGCCAAGCAGTCCTAAAGGTCCTTTTCCCGTCCCCTTAGCAGCTGTGACGCGGAAACATCACTTAGCTCAACCAATAAGGTCTGCCTGCTTGGAGGTCAGATCCCGAAGAGACCAAAGTGTGGAGATAACTTAGAACTCACGCTGGTGAGAGAGTGCATTCTGTGTCCACCAGGGGCAGCTCATCAACCAGACTCGCTCTTTGACCGTTTTCCTTCTGCCTCGCCCTCACTGATTTCAGACAGTTTTCTGAACTTGGTTCTGATCCCTTTCGGTCTATTATTGGTGAGCCGTCTCATTCCCTTTTGCTGAAGATTTTTGTCTGTGAAAGTGGGCTTGAGTCAGTTTCTGTTGTTTCCCACTACGAACTCTGCCTAGAAGAGAAGCATTGGTCAGAGTTGGTCAGATGTGGGGCATATTTTGAAGAGAGAGCTGACAGGATCTGCCAGTGGGTTGGATGTGGAATGTGAGAGAGAGGAGTCAGGGATGGCTTCAGAGTTTTTGGTCTGAATCATTCAAAGAATAAAGTTACCCTCAGTTCCAGTTTTCTGTTACTACCAATCACCCCCAAAGTAGGGCTCAAACAACAACAATAACCATTTTTACTATTTCTATTGGCTGGGGTTTCTTGTAACATGATAACTGGGTTTTAAGAGGGAGCATCCCAAGAGAACCAGGAGAAACCACATGGGCTTTTATAACCTAGCTTCTGAAGTCCCACAGTGTCACTCCCGCCATAGTCTATATCTAGAATGATAATATATCCAGATAATAAAAACATTTACTACTCCTACTAATAATGATGATGATGAATACATCCAGATTTAAGGAAGAGAGGACACTGGAGCATCAAAGAATTTGGGCACATGTTTTAAAACGATCATACTCTGTATTAGGGAACTTTAGAAAAGCTGAGGAAGATGGGGAGAGGAACAAGTGGAAAGGGAGAAGAAATCAAGTGTCCGTTTTAAGCGGGAGTCTATTGGTCATTCAAGAGACGATATTAGGCAGGTGTGAGTCTGGAGCTGAGGTGAGGAGTTGTGGCTAAAGATATCAATTTAATGCTTGTCTGTATGTAGGTGGTGTGTGAAGCCACAGGACTGGCTGAGGCCATCTAGAGTGGCTGTAAATCGGGAAAATGTAAGGAGCTGGAACTGTTTGCAAATATAAGGAGAATATCGAAAGAGGCTGAGAAGGAAAAGCCAGTGAGGAGCGTGCTCAGCACGTTTGAGCACAGTGAACAGGGTCAGAATGGTAGGCAATAGTGAGGGTAAGAGGATAACAAAGGCTGAGTCAAGAAATGGAAAGTTCTTGTTAGAAACTGGCCTCAGTGCTGGCGAAGAACTCCATATATAACTGGTGTCAACAAGAGAGTCCACAGTTTCTCTCCTTCCCTTATATCCAGAAAAACGTGAGAAAAGTGAAAAGACTGCATACCGCACAGACGGTGTTTTGAGTTAGATCACACAAGTTAGGCACTTGGCAATTTCAGTGTTAATAAGTCTGCGCTGGTTTATTTGCTCAGCTGTAGTTTGCGCATGACACCTCTGCGTTCCTGAAACACTCTTGGATGGTTTTTGTGACATGCTTTTTCTGTTGTGTCTTTGGTCAGTATTTTCAGTCTTGCTTGCTCTTTTTTCTTTTCTTGACGGCTAACTTATGGGATTTCTTGAGGCTTGATCTTGGGTTCGCTCCCATTTTGATCCTATTATTTTCCCTCTCTCCAAGGCAAATAGCTTTAAGTAACATTTATTTGCCAGTGATATTCATAGTTATATATACAGTCCGGAAACATTTTCTAAGCTCTGATCAAGTATATCCAACTGCTTGCTGATATTTGTGTGTCTAATAAGGACCTAAAACTCAACAGTTTCAGGAGTACTCCTGATTTCTACTTCCCAAAATTGCTCTTGCAGTCTTCCTCATGTAAGAGGAATGGATTTTTTTTTCTTTTTTTTGAGTTGGAGACTCACTCTCGCCCAGACTGGAGTGCAGTGGCCGCTCCCGGCCACCGCAGCCTCGACCTGCTGGGCTCAGGCGATCCTTCTGCCTCAGACTTCCAAGTAGCTGGAACTCCAGGCGCGCGCTACCACGCCCGGCTAATTTTTGATTGATTGTAGAGACGAGGTCTCGCCAAGTTGCCCAGGCGGGTCTCGAACCCGCGGGCTCAGGCAATCCACTCACCTCAGCCTCCCCAAGCGAGGGATTACAGGCTGAGCCATCGAGCCCGGTTAGGAATGGATTTTTTAAATTAAACTTTTAATTTTGAGGTAATTATAGATTCACATATAGTTGTAAGAGAGAAATCCCACTTTATTTAGTTTCTCCCAATGAAAACCTCGCAAAACCGAGTGCAACACCACAATCAAGATACTGCCATCAATAAATCAAGATACAGAATGTTCCCATCATCACAAGGATCCTCTGTGTTGTTCCTTTATTGCCACACCCATTTTCCTCACATACTCATCCTCTTCTCAGTCCTAGGGAAACACCAATCTGTTCTCCATTTCTATAGTTTTGCCATTTTGAGAATATTACATAAGTGTAACCATATAGTACCTAACCCTTTGAGACTGGCTTTTCATTCTGCTTAATTCTCTGGAGATCCATCTAGGTTGTTGTGTCTATGAATAATATGCTCCTTTTTATTGTAAATGTTCCCTGCTATAATTGTTCCCACAGTTTGTTTAACTATTCAGCTTATGAAAGTTGTCTCCAGTTTGGGGCTTTTATGAATAAAGCTCCTGTGAACATTTATGTACAGGTTTTTGTGTGAACATAAGTCTTCATTTCTCTAGGATAAATGCCCAGTAAGTGTAGTTGGGTTGGGACATCTGATAGCTGCGTGTGTCTTTTTTAAAAAAAAATGAGTACTTTTTTTTTTCAGAGTGACTGTATCATTTTGCTTTCCCACCAGCAATACGTGATTCCATTTCTCTCCATGTTTGCCAGCTTAGGTATTGATATTTTCATTTTAGCCATTCTGGTAAGTCTGCAATGTCTTATTGTAGTTTTAATTAGCATTTCCCTGGTGACTAATGATGTCGAACAGCTTTTCCTTTGCTTATTTGCCAGCTGTATATATGTTTCAGCAGTTGTTCATATCTTTTACTCATTTTCTAATTGGATTTTTTTTACTGTATTTAATTGCTTTTTACTGTTGAATTTTGAGAGTTCTTTTTATGTTCTAGATAGTCCTTTGTCAGATGGGTGGCTTGCAAATGTTTTCTCCCAGTGTGTAGTTTGTTTATTCATCCTGTTAATAGGGGTTTTCTTTACAGAGCAAACATTGTTAATTTTGATGAAATAAATTATTTTTTTTATGGACAATGTTTTTGGTTTCAAGACTAAGAACACTTTGCCTAGTCCTGGATCCTGAAGATGTTCTCCATTTTTTAATATAGTTTTGTAGTCTTACATGCAACATTTCAGTCTGTGATCCATTCTGAGTCAATTTTATATATGGTATGAGGTTCTTTTTATTTATTTTATTTTTTGCCTATGGATGGCAAATTACTTCATCCCCCTCTATTAAAAAGGCTATATTTCCACCATTGATTAGTGTTTATGCCCTTGTGAAAAATCTATTTCTGGGTTCTCTGTTCTTTTCCATCAATCTATGTGTCTATCTCTTCATCAATGCCACACAATCTTGATTAAGGCAGCTAGACAATGTGTTGAAATCAGGCAGACAAACTCCTCCCACTTTATTCTTCCCTTTAAAAATTATTTTATCCCTTTACCTTTTCATATAAATTTCAGAATAATCATGTCTATATCAATAAAAAAATCTTCCTGAGATTTTCATAGAAATGGTTTTAAACTTGGATATCAATATGGGAAGAACTGACATATTTACTATGTTGAGTCTTTCAATCCATGAATATATCTCTTTATTTATATCTTCTCTGATTTCTTTCCTCAGTGCTGTATAACTGTCAACATATACCGTGTATATATTTTTTTTACATTTTCCCCCAAGAATTTCATTTGTCTTGGTGAGAAAGACTGTAAATGATAACTGTATTTTAAATTTTGATCTCCACATGTTCATTGCTATATAGAGAAATACAGTCAGATTTTGTATGTTTGCCTTGTCTGCTGCAACCTTGCTAAATTTGCTTGCTAAACTTATCAGCTCTAATTATGTTTGTGGATTCATTGATATTGTCTATGTAGACATATACATCATGCTAAAAGGGTAGTTTTATTTCTTTCTATCTGAGCTGTGTAACTTTACCTTTTTTCTTGCTTTGTTGCACTGGATAAAACTTCTAATGCTGTGTTGAGTAAGAGTGGTGAGAGTGGTCATCCCTGCCTTATTCTCAATCTTTGGGGGAAACACAGTCTTTTATCATTTCATATAATGTTAGCTGTAAGGTTTTGCAGATTCTCTTTATCAAGTTGAGGGACCTCCCCTATATTCCTATTATTGTAAGTTTTTTTTAATCATAAATGGGTGTTGAATATTATCAAATACTTTGTAAGCATTGATTGACATAATTGTATGATTTTTCTCCTTTAGTTTGTTAAAATGGTGCAGTACATTGATTGATTTTTCTAAAATTGAGCTAGTTTTGCATCCCTGGAATAAGCTCCACTTGGTCATGGTATATCATTCTGTTTATATACTGCTGAATTCTATTTACTAATGTTTTGTTGAAGACTTTTGCATCTAAATGCATGAGGGATATTGGTCTGTAGTTTTATTTTTTTATATTGTCTTTGTCTGGATCTGGTGTCAGGATAATACTAGCTTCATAAAATGAATTGAGAAGTGTTCCCTCATTCTTGAAGTGACTGTGTATAATTCGTGTTAATTCATCACCTTATACATTTTAGGATAGCTATTCTCAAAAAACAAGAGATAACAAATTTTGACAAAGATGTGGAGAAAATATGCTATTGGTGGAAAGGTAAATTAGTACATTCTTTATAGAAAATAGTATGGATAATCCTCAAAAAACTAAAAATAGAATGACCATATAATGCAGCAATTTAACTTCTGAGTACATATCCAAAGGAAATGAAATTAGTATGCTGAAGCGATATCTGCACTCATATGGTTACTGTAGCATTATTCAAAATAGCCAAGATATGGAATCCATCTAAGATTTCATCAACTGATAAATGGATAAAGAAAAAGTGGTACAGTAGTCCTTTATTCACAGAGGATACGTTTCAAGACCCCCCCAGTGGATGCCTGAAACCTCAGATATTACCAAACTCTGCATATACTATTTTTTTTTACTATACATATAAGCCTATGATAAGGTTTAACTTATAAATTTGGCACATTAAGAGATTAACAACAATAACTGATGATATAATAGAACAATTATAACACTATAATTGTTATAAATGCTAATGCAGTCTCTCTTTTCTCAAAATATCATGTATGCAATACTTTCAGACTATGGTTGACCATGGATAACTAAAACTCTGGAAAGCAAAGCCATGAATAAGGGCAAGGTGACTACTGTGTGTGTATATGTGGATGGAGTGGAACACAGCTCAGCCTTAAAAAGGGGAGAAATTGTGTCATTTGCAACAATATGAATAAATCTGGAAGACATTGTGCTAAGCAAAATAAGCCAGCCACAGAAAGACAAATACTGCACGATTTCACTTAGACGTGGATTCTAGAAAATTAATCTTGTAGAAGGAAAAAGTCGAAGGATGGTTACCAGAGGTTGGGGGAAGGAGTGGATTGGGGGGTGTTCGTCAAAAGACACAAAGTTTCAGTTGGATAGAAAGAATGCATTTAGGAGATCTATTGTACAACATGATGACTGTAGTAAATAACAGTGCACTGTATACTTGAAAGTTGCTGAGAGTAAATTTTTAAATGTTCTCACCACACAAAAAAAGATAAGTATGTGCGGTAATGGATATGTTAATTAGATTGATTTACACATTCTACTATGTGTTCATAAATCAAGGCATAATATTGTGCTCCATAAATGCATACAATCTCTGTCAATTAAAAAATAAACAGAAATTTTAAAAAAAGAAATTGCTGTTAATTATTCAAACATTTGGTAGACTTCTCTGGAGAAATCAACTGAACTTGGAGGTTTCTTTCTTGGAAATTTTTAAGTTACAAATTTAATCTCCTTAATAGTTAAAGCACGATTCAATCTCTTTCATATTGGATGCTAATATGCACTTTTTGAGGCCTAGGTACATTTCACTTAAGTTTTCAAATTTATGTGTGTAGAATTTTTCTAATTTTTCCTTATTACCCTTTTGACATCTGCAGGGTCTACAGGGACACTCCCCATTTCGTTGTTGATATTGGTAACTTGTGTCTTCTCTCTTTTTTCTTTGTTAGTCAGAGGTTTGTCAATTTTATTGATGTTTACAAAGAACTAGCTTTATGTTTGATTGATTTTCCTCTATTGATTTTCTATTTTAAATTCCATTGATTTCTGTTCTTTTTCCTTCTTTCTAGTTTCTTCGTGTTTATTTTGATCTTCTTTTTCCAGGCTCTTGAGGTAGGTTCCAGGTTCTTAGCTTCCACTAAGATTATTGATTTGAAATTTTTCTCTTTTCTAATGTAAACATTTAGTGCTCTAACTTTTCCTTTAAGTATTGCATTGGCTGCATCCTACATCTTTTGATGTACTGAATTTTCATTCAGTTCTATGCCTTTTAAAATTTCTTTTGAGACTTCTTGATAAATTATTTAGAAGTATGTTGTTTTGTTTCCAAGTGTTTGAAGATTTATCTTTCTATTACTGACTTCTAGTCTGGTTCCTTTGTGGACAAATAATACACTATCATTTCAATTGTTTTAAAGTTGTTGAGGTTTCCTTTATGGTTCATGATATGGTCTCTATTGGTTTATGTTTCATGAATGCTTAAAAATAATGTGTATTTTTGAATGGTGTGTTTTATAAATGCCAATTAGCTCCTGTTGGTTGATGATATTGCATTTTGTATCCTTGCTGATTTTTTAAAAGTTGTTTTGTCCGTTAAGGAGGGGGTGTTTTCAAATATTATTGTGGATTTTTAAAATTTATCCTTCCAGTTCTGTCAGCTTTTGTTTAACTTAGAGCTTTTGCAGGTCTGAGTTTGGTGAAAACGCATTTAGGATTGCTATATCTTCTTATTAAATTTAGCTTATCATTATGTAATGCTCCTCTCATTTGTAATTTTCTTTGCGCTGAAGTTTACTTTAGCTATTATTAATATAGCCACACCTGCTTTCTTTAATTAATGTTTACATAGCATATCCTTTTCTTTTTGCTTTCACCTGTTTATATTATTATATTTGAATTGAATTTCTTGTAGACAGAATATACTTGGGTCATGGTTTTTAATCCTTTCTGCCAATATCTATCTTTTAATTGGTATATTTAAACTATTTACATTTAATATAGTTATTGGTATATTAGGGCTTAATTTTTGGTTTCCTATTCGTTATCTCTGGGTATTTTTTCTGTTTGTTCTTCCTTTCATGTGTGTTACTTAAAAATGTATTAAAATTGCATCTTGATTTGCCTACTACATTTTGAAATTTAATTTTGAGTTTAGTTTTTGAATTTAATTTTAAACTTTTGAATTTAAAATTTTTAGTGGTTGTTTTAAATTATATTACATATATATAACTTATCACAGACTACTTGTATTGGCATTTTTCCAGTTTAAGTGAAGTATAGAAAACTTACTTCCCTTTACATATCTTGTCCTCCTTTTTATAATATATTTGTTTTGTTTTGTTTTTTCTTTTTTTTTTTGAGTTGGAGTCTCACTCTGTCGCCCAGACTGGAAGGCAGTGGCCGCTCCCGGCCACCGCAGCCTCGACCTGCTGGGCTCCGGCGATCCTTCTGCCTCAGCCTTCCGAGTAGCTGGAACTACAGGTGCGCGCTACCACGCCCGGCTCATTTTTGATTTATTGTGGAGATGAGGTCTCGCCAAGTTGCCCAGGCGGGTCTCGAACCCGCGGGCTCAGGCAATCCACTCACCTCAGCCTCCCAAGGCGTGGGATTACAGGCTGAGCCACCGAGCCCGGCTAATATATTTGTTTTAAATATTTCCTTTACAGTTATGTAACGCCACATCAGATAGTGTTAAAATTTTTGCTTCAACTGTCAACCACAATTTTGAGAAATCAAGAGTATAATGAAAATGTGTATGTTCTCCTATTTTTGACTTTTATTCCTTCTTAATGTTTCAAATTTTTTTCTTTCATAATGTAGTTTTTGTTTGGAGGACTTCTTTTAGTCATTTTTGTGAAGGTAGGTCTGCAGGTAAAAAAAAAAATTAGTTTTTTTTTTTTTAATTTGAGGATGCTTTGATTTTTCCTTCATTCCTGAAAGATGTTCTCTGGATATAGAATTCTGCATTGGCGGTTCTTTTCTTTCAGCACTCAAGAGTATTGCCAGTTTTTTTCTGACTTCTCTGGTTTCTGATGAGAAATCGACTGCTATTTGAATAGTTTTCCCTCTACAGACAAGATATAATTTCTCTCTCTCTCTCTCTCTGTCTCTCGCTCTCTCTCACGCTCTCTCTCTCTCTCTCTGTCTCTGCTTTCAAGATTTTTTTCTTTGTCTTTAGTTTTGAGATGCTTCACTATGATTTATTCTTGTGTGGACTTCTTTGGGCTTATACCTCTGGGGTTTAGTATGTTTCTTGAACCTACAGGGTATATCTGTTGTAAAATTTTGAAAGTTTTCTGCAATTATTTCTTCAAGTACTTTTATCTCCTGTACTCTAATTACATGAATGTTAGCTCTTGGTTATAGTCCTACAAGTCTCTGAACCTCTATTTTTCTCCAGTCTATTTTTCTTCTGTTGCTCAGATTGGGTAATTTATGTTGCTTTCTCTTCTGCTATACTAATGTTTTCCTCTCTCCCCTCCATCTTGCTGTCTAACTTATCCACTGAGTTTTTTCTTAAGTTTGATTTTTTTATTGTTCATTTCTATAATTTCCGTTTGCTTCTTCAGATCTCATATTTCTTTCCTGAGATGATTTGTTCATTCGTTTCAAGTGTGTTTGTAATTTCTCAGTGAAGGATAGTCAAGGTGGATGCTTTTAAATCTCTATAAGAAAATTCTAACATCTCCAATAACACAGTGTTGATGACTATTGATTTTGTTTTTAAATTAGCGTTGTGATTTTCTTTGTTATTTGTATAAGTAATTTTTCACTGGAACGTGAGCATTTTGAGTATTATGTTTTGAGACTTTGAATCTTATTTCAGCATTCTGTTTTAGCTAGCTCCTTCTGACCTTTTCCAGAGAAGGATAAGAAGACTGCCTCATTATTGTCAGGTGGTGTTAGAAGCCCAGGTTATTGCCTTGGGGAACTGAAAGCCTGGTGGGTAGAAAACACAGAAGCTAAACTGCAGAAGGAAAAGAGGATATGAATACAGGAAAGTCTGAAAGAAATTTATGTAGGTCAATGGAAAGACCTAACATACGTATAATTGGAGTGCCAGAACGGCAAGAGGGAAGACATGGAGTAGAAGCAAGATCTGAATAGACAACGCACAAAAAAGTCTCTAAAACAGAGGAAATGCATTAAGTGACAGTTTTGAAAGTTCCATGAACTTCAGAAAGGATAAAGACAGAAAAATCTGTAATACTAGAGTTGCTAAAAAAAATCTTAAGGAAAGCCTGAGAAGAAAGACAATGTATAAAAAGAATTCAAAAATACAGTTGTAAGAACAATATAGAATTAGTGGCAACAGAACAGCCCCTTCAAGCTATTGGGGTGAGAAAGAAGAAGATAAATAATTTTATACCCAGTAAAAAAAAAAAAAATCCTCCTGGGGGACAGAGTGAGATTCCAACTCAAAACAATAAAAAATAAAATGTCAGTTCTGCCAAAAAAAACCCCAAAAAACCTTCGAATGTGAAGGCAAAATAAAAACATTTATAGGTAAACAAAATTGAGAGGTTTTGTTGCTAGTAGACCTCTAGAGCTCTTCAGGCAGGAAGATAATGATCACACTTGGAAACATGGAAACGCAAGAAGGAGTGAAGTATTGGGGACAACAAATATGTGGGAAAATGTAAGTGAACATTGGTTACAGAAAGCGATAATGTGTTGTGGGTTGTAACATATATATAATTTACAAGCCATGATGAAATAAATTATGGGAGATAGTTCAATTGAGTTAAGATATTCTATGCTCATAATATATAATGGGAAGTAAAAAAAAAAAAGTACCAATTCATTTTAGATTTGACTGTGTCAGATCAGTCCAATTTATTTCAAGAAATTGGCTTTGTGATTGTGAGGGCAGGAAAGTCTGAAATCTGTAGAGCAAGCCAGCAGGCTGAAAACTCTTAGGCAGAAGCTGATGTTGCAGTCTTGAGGCAGAATTTTTTCTTCTTTGGGGGAAACTTCAGTTTTGCTGTTATGGCCTTTCAGTGGATTAGATGATTGATGCCCACTCAAATTGTTGAGGTAATTTCTTTCATCTTAAGTCAACTGATTGTAGATACTAGCCATATCTACAAAATACCTCCACAGTGACATCTGGATCAATGTTTGAAAAAATAACTGGGTTCTGTAGCTTGGCCAGGTCAACACATAAAACCATTATAGATTGTAATAAGTCAACGTTGCTGATTGCATTCCTTAAGATAGTCACTGAAATAATCACTTTTAAAAAGTAAAACTAACAATCTAATATAGGAGAGAGTTGTATAAGAAATACTTACCCAAATCGAGGGGAGAAGAAAGAGAGAAAAGGAATATAAAACAGGTGGAAAAGGTAGTAAATAATAAGACAGATGATTCAAGTAGCATCAGTAATTACTTTAGATGTAAATGGACTTAATGCTTTAGTTTTAGAATATTGCAAGACTGGATACAAACATAACCGTATTATATGCTACTTATAAGAGATACACCTTAAACATAAGACATAGAAATATTGACAGAAAAAGAGTTGAAAATATATCATTAATATTCAGCTAACTTAAATTTTAAGGAAGGCTCATTGCAATAGACAAGCAACATTTCATGATGACAAAAAGGGTCAATGTCATAGAAACCAAAAAGAACTACAAATTTATATGCATCAAATAATATAGCCTTAAATTAAAAAGTGAAAATGTGACAGAACTCAGAGGAAAAATAGAGAAATACAAAATCATAGTAGAAAATTTAACATACCTCTGTCAATAACTGATAATGACAGACAAAAAACACCCAAAAGGCTATGGAAGACCTAAACAACATGATAAACGATTGACTTGATTGATACATATAGTAGTATCCCCTTATCAATAAGAGATATGTTTCAAGACCTGCCAGTGAATGCCTGAAACCTCCTAGTGCCAAACCCTATATATACTGTATTTTTTCTATGCTTCATACCTATGATAAAGTTTGATTTATAAATTACACACAGTAAGAGACTAACAACAGTAACTAATAATGAAGCAGAAAAATTATAGCAGTATTGTAATCAAAGTTATATGAATGTGACCTCTCTCTTCTCTCAAAATATCTTATTATACTATATCACCTATTTATGGACCATGGTTGGCTGTAGGTAACTCATAGATCACAAAATGATGGATAAGGGGGTATTACTGTATAGAACTTTGCAGTAAACAATAGTGAGAATGTATCTTATTTTTAAGACACATGGAATGTTTACCAAAATTTGCACTATCCTAGGACCTAAATCAAGTCTCAACAGATTTCAAAATTTTACTCATTCACGGTATAGTCTCTGACCACAGAGCATTTATACCTGAAGACAATTATATTATCTTCAAAGTTTTGGAATTAAGTAATACACTTTTAAATAATCCTTAGAACAAAGAAGAAATAACAAAATATTTTGAATCGAATGTTAATGGAAAATGATTTATCAAGATGTGGGAGCACGCAGCTAAAACAATACTTAGAGATAAATTTACAGCATTATAGGAAAATCTTAGAGAAGAAGGTAAATAAAAATAAATGATCTAAATATTTGTGTCCAGATAGAAAAATAATAAGAAATTAATCTCAAATTAAAGAGAAGGATCAAAATAATATAGAAGAAGTCAACGTAATAGGATTTAGATTGGGCCTTTTAGGACGTTTGCTATTAACATACCTATTTTTTTTAACAAGTTTATGTTTATTGCTTCAACCAGATAAAAGTGGCCAAGTTAGAGCACTACAGCTTGATAGGGCAGAAAAGCTGTGGCTTGGAACTCAGTCTGCTTGGGTTCTAGTCAAAGCCAGGCCATGACGGAACATGTGTTCTCTTCAGGCCTCATTTGCGTCTTCTTGTCACTGAATTTTAATACTCAATCTATTTAATAGGATTTTAGATCTTGTGTTGGCACAAATCAGAAGACTAGAATCTAGAATCTTAGGTTCTAGTCCTGCTTCTTTTACCTTCTTCACACCATTAAGTCACTTATCCTAAGTATCTGTTTTTCATCTATCAAACAAGCACATTCCACTGCCTTCTAGCTTTCTGCATTGAGAGGCAAGCTATAATTGTTCCCATTTCACAAATGAGGTATTTAAGATCCAGAGAGACTAAGGCACTTGTCTGGGACAGAGCTAGAAATAGATCTCTTGCTTCTCGATCAACTCTCTTTGAATTTGCTTATTCATTTGAATTTGTTTATTTGAACTTATTTATTCATTTGATCAGCATGTAAGCATTTAAAAATTACTCTGCTAATCATGGGAACAAAGCAGACAAGACCTGAGACAAGACAGATTTTACTGTGAGAATTCCAGTGTTTTGCAATAGAAAGGATATTCTACAAATGTGAGCTATTATTGTTATTGAAAATAACTTGCTAGTCAATTACAATTCATATAGCATTAAGAATGCTGCAAAGAATCTAAACCTCAGTTAAAAAGACGTTTCCCTTAGAGAGAGAGAGAGAGAGAGAGAGAGAAAGAGAGAGATTGAGATCAGTCTCCAGATTTGAATAGCATGGCTGTGATAAGATCTTGTTGCTGGAAATTTCACACTAATAAATACATTTATATATTACTTTACAGTTTCAGAGTAGTATTGTCTACTCTATCTCATTTATGTATCACTGCAATTCATTGGGATAGATAGGGCAATATTATTATTTTTGCCTTATCTGTGAAGAAACTGAAGCCTAGAGAAGGTCAGCAAGTCACTTAAACTCATACAACTAGTCAGTAGCAAAGCAAAGATGATTACTTGTTGTATTCCAGATCCTAGTCCTGGCTCAGGGGTCCCCATGCTTCACACTCTCCACCATCTTTAAGACTAGAGTCAGACAAGACAAGGCTGATGATAGTTGTGCAGCTTTCACGTTTTGGTGGTTTCCGGATTTCTGAATGGCCAAATATAGGCTAAACAATGTAGTGACTGAATCCTACTGTGTGTTGTACTATGAAATAACTAAATCTGTTTTATCTCATTTAATCCTTACCAAAAACCTATGAGATAGGAACTGTTGTTATTCTCATTTTACAGAAGAGGTAATGGGATTAAGGTTAAGTAATTTGATCATACTGCAAATAAGTTACGAAGCTGGAATTTGAATGAAAGTCCTCCTTACCATGCCTTTAACTACCACTCTTTATGGCCAATCTATTACATGTTCTGCTGTTTAAGGGTATTAGGGTCAGATGTTCAATTCATCTGAAACTTGGGTAAAAGGAGGAGGCAGGAGTGAAGACCTTAGACAGAAACATGGTAGGTACTTGGACGCTATGCCTCACCTCTTAGTCTAGCCGATGAGCAGAGTGTTTCTTGTTAGCCCTGAAACCTCGTCCCATGAACCATACTGCTGAGTTATTTGCATATCGGGACAAACACCATCTAAGAGAATTGCAGGATTTGCTTGACATAAAAGTGACCACTGACATGATAGAAGCTGATAGAGTTTTTTGAATGTTTTGCTCAAAAATGACTCTTTCCTTGGCTTGGCATGGCATCACTTCTTATGTACTTCAGGCCAGTCAGTGAAGACCTTGGAAAAAACAGGCACCTCCTGAAAATGCACACATAATCAATCAACACCAAGACTTCAGCGATCCTTCTTCAGCCATATTCTGGCATCGAGCAGTAACTCAGGGAGTGGAACCCAGAAAGGATATGTCTTCAGGTGCCATGCAAAAGTTGGTTCGAGACACAGTTGCTGGGATTCATAGGGATCACTGTCTCAATTTAATTAAGTATGAGGTCTGACAGTTAGGTTCAAGAACCATCTTAGAAAAAAATGCTGCATACCTCATTGATGAATACCACTATGGTCACCTTCGAAAGTACACCCCTTGGGAATCTATGCACTGACACCAGTGCCTAGTCCATCCATTAAAGCCATTTTGGAACTCTCTTTCTGGAATGGCCATCAGAGCTGCTGTCGTTATTTGCTGGGGACTGACAATTAAGTTAACAAACTTGCCACCTTGCACTTATGTTGGCAGCACTGTACAAATAACTGTATTGGAACACCCTTCCTACTCATCTGATCTGGCCCCCAATGACTTTTTTCTTTACCCAAAGATAAAGGAGATATTGAAAGGAAGACATTTGATGACATCAGGACATATGACGATGGCTCTGATGGCCATTCCAGAAAAAGTGGTCCAAAATTGCTTTGAGGGGTGGACTAGGTGCTGGCACTGGTTCAGAAGTTTCCGAGGGTAGTACTTGGAAGGTGACCATGGTGATATTTAGAATTGAGGTATATAGCACATTTTCTAGGATGAGCTCACGAACTTAATTGTCAGATCTCATATGGGTGAATCTTACAGGTCTTTCAAGGTAGTATCAAGGTAGACTGGCAATGTGGAGAAACAACATTTTATAATAGGAATGAGAGAAAAAATTCTGTAGTATGTTTCCTCTGTTAAGTGGAAACTGTCATTCAAACACCAAATGCTACTCAGTGTCTTCTGTAATTATTATAAATTATTACAACTTTTTCCATGATAGCAGGTGGCGACTCATGGCTTAGATGCAGTTCTGTGGAGAGGCACCAAGGCTAAACAAAACTTCTGGCCTGGCCTCTACCAGTTATGGTTTATACGGGGGGGAAATTTCAAATTTCACAAAGCAGATGAGTTCTGGAAATTAGTGTGCATTAGGAAGGCATAAATAAGAAGGAAGATTTGAGGTAATTTTAGAAACGCATAAAGGAGGTCTCAGCTGATTCAATAGGGAGCTTTGAAGCTGGAATGGACCCTCTGAACTGTCCCATATTGAAGCTGGACACCAAACCTTTGTATCCCCTCATAAGCCTGTCACTGGCCATAGACTGTCCCTAGAGGGGACATCATTCCGGAGGAGGCAGTACCGTGCAGCTGAGGTCATGCCCAAGCTACTGGCTGATGCGGAGACTGGGGTACTAACATAAATAAAGAGAAGGAGATGAGGGATAAGAGAAAACTTAGCCTCACTCACAGGAGGGAATACACAATTTAGGACTGTCTAAGTCATTCCTTTCTAGAGACATACTGGCTTTTGTCTGAGTGTTTTTTGAATTTCGATCAATGTATTTCTTCATAATATATATGATAACATTGAAGTGGATCGGCGACACAGAAATCCAAATTCATGAAGTCACTTTAAGGAGTCCGATAGACATGTTTCTAACGACACAGCTATTTGGCTAAATTCGGGTTCCACTTAAAAATATTGCCAGGATTTGAGATAATCCTTAGAGGATTTTGATTCCATTAAAAAGTTTGAGCATAGGATAGATGTAATCCTTGATTTTTCATTTAATAAAATGTAAAGGAAAATGGGTGCACGTACACCAGCATCCCCTGAAATATCAGATGGTTAGAAGTCACTCTTGAATGGAATACATTCAGACAAATGGGAATGCACTTGAGAGCACTGGCGGGTGTTTCAGGTGTGCTAGGAAATGGAAAACCCCTCCTCCCCTTTTCCAGCCTGATGAAGAAAAAAAATCTCTCTTTTACAGAACATTATAGAAGTATTTGTACTTTCTGGTAGGCACAGGGTGCCAAGACATGGTATTACTCACTGGTTCCTGCCTTGAAAGTCAGGGAAAAGGATTTAAGCATCTATCAAGTTTTGCTGTGAAGTTCAATGAAATGGAAAAGGGGAGCCCTGCTCGCATCAAGGAGACACGGCTAACCCTCAGAATAGATGTAAAATACTTCATATTAAACGTGTTGTATTGTAATAAGAATTGTAGTATGTTAGAGCTTTCAAAATAATTTGCAAGCATTTTCTCACTCGATACTAACCATATATGGCATGTTTACTATGTGCCAGATATTATAATATATTACTCACCTAGTCTTTCTAAGAACCCCATGAGGTAGGTATTATTATCTTTATTGAGAAAGTTCAGAGGATAGTCAGAATCAGCTTTTATATAGATCAGGAGACAGGCACACAGAGGTTCAATATCCTCCATAGAGCCCTTTGACCTTAATGACCTAGTCTTTTTAACCTTTTCTCATGGACCGGTCTATGATGATACCAGCATGTGAACTTTCTGACATTAAAATGTCCTTCCCTTACCATTTTTATTGGACATTTTGTGTTGCAAGCAACAGGATGTTTTGCAAAGGGTTTATTTCACAATCAGTGAAATAGATTCAAAATGAGGCATGAATGGAGGATTACCCATCAAGATTTTGAGAGAGTAGGTAGAGTTGATTAAACGGAGAACTTACTTACAAGAAACTCTCCACAATCTCTTTGTGTACTGGGAAACAGACTTTCAGACAGAGTTCCACAAAAAAAGTTAATTCTGAGTGTTTTCAGAAGACACATCTGTAAGGTAGCAGAGACACTGACCTGCATTCTGGTGACAAAGGAGCTCTTGGTTGATTCTACAGGGAACTTTGAAGCTGGGATGGACCCCCACTTCCCAGACTTGGACACCAAACATTCGTATCCCTGCGTAAGTCAATCATTGGCCACAGGCTGTCCCCTAGGAGAGGCCATCTTTCTGGATGAGGCAGTTCCTTGCAGGCGAGGTCATGCCCAGTGACTAACTCAGCTGTAAATCCCCCAGCAGTCAGTATTCTGAGCAGCTGGGGGTGGAGTGTGTCAGTCCTGAAGAGGGGACCTGGGTGGTCCCCACCATCCATCCCTTGTGTTGCTTAAGTCCACTTGCTTCTTGTAATATATCCATTCTGTTTGGGAACATCTTCTATTGAATTTTGGTTGGTCTTATTTCCTGGGAACTTATAGGAAATACTACAGCTCTTGCATGCTGCACTTGATCTCGACTCATCACTGCTCCTTTTCTTCTTATCTTTATTTATTTTTTACCATTCATTGTGGATTCTCCTCAACCTGGGGTAGCCCCTGTGCTGGTCTAAGTGCCTTTCCTACTGGAGGTACCAAACCTTCATCTCAGTGGGTTCTAAGGCCCTGGTCACCTGTGCCCTTCTCAGCCTGTGGCTACTGTTCTATTTTTAAAGTTGTCTTATTATTTTTAATATAACTTATTTGATTGCATGTTTATAGAGTTTAAACAATTTTTTAATTTTAAAGATGTAGGCTACAATTCAGGGTTAGGTATACAAATGTTCACTATGTAAGTACCTTTGTTGATGAAATGTGTCCCCCATTCCCCTGGCAATTTCCCACTACTGCCAATCCTGCCACCACCCCCCCCGGCAGTTTCCCACTACTGCCAATCCCTTTCTTATGGTATTATGATAATTGTTCAAGGTCTGCTTATGAGTGAGAACATGTGGTAGTCAGTTCTTTGTTTCTGTGATCGATCACTCAGTATTATAGACTCTAAGTTCATCCAAGTTGCTGCGAAGCTCATAGTTTTGTTATTCTTTATAGTTGTGTAATATTCCATCGTGTATATATACCACTTTTATTTATCCAGTCCTCTTTTGATGGGCAGCACGGTTGGTTCCATGTTTTTGCTATTGTGAATAATGCTGCAATAAATATACGTGTGTAGGTATCTTTTCACCGAGTGATTTGAGTTCCTCTGGGTGTATTCCCAGTAGGGGGATTGTGGGGTTGTATGGGAGGTTGATTTTTAGATCTGTTAGGAATTGCCAAACTGTTTTTCACAGAGTTTGTACTGATTTACACTCCCACGAGCAGTGTAGAAGTGTTGCCTTTTTGCCCCATCCTCTCCAGCATCTGTTGTTTTCTGAGTTATTGACGATGGCCGTCCTGACTGGAGTTAGGTGGTAACTCAGGGTGGTTTTAATTTACATTTCTTTGAGGACCAGTGAGGCTGAGCATTTTTTCATGTATCTCTTGGCTGTTCATATGTCTTCTTTTGAGAAGTATCCATTCATATCTTGGCCAATTTGTTCTTTTATTTTAATTTTTTATTTTAAAGATGTGGGCTACAATTCAGGGCTAAGTATACAAATGTTCATTATGCAGGTACCCTTGTTGATGAGGTGTGCCCCACCCAGCAGAATCTCACCACTGCCAGTTCTGCTGCCTGTCTCCCTCCCCACAATTTCCCACTACTGCCAATCCCTTTCTTATAGTATTATGATAATTTTTCAAGGTCCACTTATGAGTGAGAACATGTGATACTCAGTCCTTTGTTTCTGTGATAGATTGCTCTGTATTATGGACTCTAAGTCCATTCAAGTTGCATGAAGTTCATAATTTTGTCCTTCTTTATGCTTTTGCCCACTTTGTAATGGGGCTGTTTGTTTTTTTCTTTTCAGCACGTTTGAGTGTCTTGTAGATCCTGGATGTTAAACCTTTGTCAGATATACAGTTGACAAATATATATTTTTTCCAGTTTGTGGGTTGTCTCCCTGCTCTCTCGATGGTTTCTTCGGCTTTGCAGAAGCTTGTCAGTTTGATGAGGTCCCACTTGTCTATCTTATCTCTTCTGGCATGGGCCCTTGGGGTTTTGATCAGGAATTGGTTGCCAGTTCCAATTTCTATAAGAGTCTCTTGCATTTTCTAAGGTTCTTACATTTGAGGTTTTATGTTTAGGTCTTTGATCCATTTAGAGTTGATTTTTGCATATGGTGATAGGTAAGGGTCTTGTTTTAATCATCTGCATGTGGCCAGCCAGTTTTCCCAGCATCATTTACTGAAAAGGTTCTTCTCTCCCTAGTGGTTGATGGTGGAGGCTTTGTCAAAGATGAGTTGGTTGAGAAATTTATAATAAAGCTTAAAGTCTGGGAGCATCATGCCTCCCACTTTGTTTTGGTTTTGCTGAGGATAGTTTTGGCTATTCGTGGTTGTTTGTATTTCCATTTTAATTCCTGTATTGTTGTTTCCAGGTCTGAGAAGGAGGATGCCGGTAATTTAATGCGTATTGCATTAAATCTGTAGATTGCCTTGGGTAAGATGGACATCTTAACAATGTTGATTCTTCCAATCAATGAGCCTGGATTATTTTTCCATTTGTCTGTGTCATCTTTGATTTCTTTTTTTTTTTTTTTTTGAGTTGGAGTCTCACTCTGTCGCCCAGACTGGAGTGCAGTGGCCGCTCCCGGCCACCGCAGCCTCGACCTGCTGGGCTCCGGCGATCCTTCCACTCAGCCTTCCAAGTAGCTGGAACTACAGG